>LNAC01001519.1:74399-105187 GCA_002007465.1 Ailurus styani | reverse complement strand
AGGGAGGGAAAAATAATGAAACAAGATGGGATGGGGAAGGACACAAACCATCACAAAACAAACTGAGGGTTACTGGGGGGTGGGAGGGTAGGGATAGGGTGGATGGATTATGGACATTGGGGAGGGTTTGTGCTTTGGTGAGTGCTGTGAAAGATGTAAGCCTGATGATTCACAGACCTGTACCCCTGGGGCAAAGAATAAAAATAAAATTAAAAAAAAAAAAAAGCCCATTTGGCCTACCGTATCAAAGTCTGCTCCATTATCAGTGTAAGAGGCACATCTGCACAAGACACACTCCAGTGTTTGGACAATCAGTCCTCTTGTCTGGTTTTTCATGAATGTAGAAGGGATATCTTGAAAACGGTCTCAGCTTGCGGGACACACCCGGTCAGAGAGGAGGAGCATGCCTGCCCCATTCACACCTGTTCCCCAAGGACTACTTTTTCATCTTCTCTGTTTTAACTTTTAGGTAACATTCAGAGGATCATTTGACTATTCTTGTTGAGAAAAGGTCAATAGGTCTTCAAATGTGGAGACAATATGGAATTTTTATTTTATTTTGTGTTTTTCCTTGAAACTCTTCTACATGCAGTGTGGGAGACTAGCATGGGAGACAGCACGACAGAAAGAACCAGAGCTCTGGAACCCAATACACTGTAAGGGGACAAGACAGGCAACCCAAAGCTGGTCAAGATATGAGAAAGGAATAATCGACCTACTTGGATTAGGGTGGGCAGAGTGGAAATCTTTCTTTAAGCCAAAAATGTTCAATACTATTACATACACTTTCAGAATACAAAGTTGAAAAAAACAAAAAACCAAATGGCTGGGAGAAGCAGGAGTAGTTAAGACCTGGCATATGAGGGTTGCCTGAATAATACCTGCTGATGGTCTACGATGCCCAATACAATAGCCACTGGCCAAATGTGGTAATTTTCACTTAAGTTTAAATTAATTAAAATTAATTAAACTTCAAATCTTATTTCTTCAGTTGCACTAGCCATAATTCAAATGTTCAACAGTCATATGTTACTAGTCTCTCTGTTTTGAATATTGTAGACTACAGAACATTTCCGTCACTGCAGAAAGTTATACTGGACAATACTGGTTTAGACTGATAAGAGAAAGTAATAAATCAGGAGAGAATTCCTAGATTTTTGGCTTGAGCAACAGAGAGAAAAGCGACCTCATTAATTAAAATGAGAGAGACCAGGAGAGAAGCAGGTTTGCAGTTCTATTTGTGGAGATGTTAAGTTTCAGAAAACGGTATTAGACCCAAATAGATGTAAGAGTCTGCAGCTGGGAAGGGTTGGGGGCGAGTCAAGGCTGGAGATAAAAATGCAGCCGTGAGCTCACGGACAGCAGCTGGGGCACGAGATGAGAGGAGAGTTGTTCAGAGATTGAGCAAAGATACAAAAGGGCTGAGGACAGAGCTCGTCAATCCCCCAACATTTACAGATCATGGAGAAGAGGTTAAGCCAGGAGGAAGCCAGGAAGAGAACTGAAAAGCATGGCCGAGTGAGAGGAGGAAAAGCAAGGGAATACGGAGATGGCCAGAAAACAGATTGGCAAGTGAGAGTTCAGCGAGAGAAGGGGTGATCATAGGTAAACTGGATCATAGGTAATCTGGAAAAGAGCAGTTTGTGGGGAGAAATGGGAATAAAAGCCTGAATAGAGTGGGTTAGAAAGACTGAGGTGAGCAGTCTGAGGTTAACAGCAAGAATAGACAGCTCTTATGAAGACTTATGACTCAAAGGGACCCAGACAAACAGGACGGTGCCTGAAAGGGAAAAGGGAGAGAGGGTTTCACCTTTAAAAAAAACAGAGCCCTGAAGCCATGCTTGTATGCTGTTGGGAATTGATCCAGCAGAGAAGGAAAACAGATCACATCTGAGAGAAGCTAAAGGAGCACCCCCACAGCTGGAGCAGGCTAAGAGGGGGTGAGTTTCAGGGCCCAAGCTGCGGGGCTCGCCTCAGATAGAAGGATAATGGGACAAGAGCATGCAAATAACCTAACAAACAAACAAAAATCAATTCTAACTTCTCCATCTCTGTAGCTCTCTGCCCAGTACCTGGCCAGGCAGATGTTCATCACATACTCACCCGCTCCACTTTATCCCTTGTCGTCCAGGGTTCAAATGGACTCATTTCAAAGAGTCGTGCTACCCACCTAGAAGAAGGAATAAATACGGCACATGTGATAAGCGTTTTCATACCCAATACTCAAGCTGGTCTGCAAGAAGCACCAGGAAAAAGGCTGCGGTAGAGGCAGGAGCTCACTATTTTGTTTTGTTTTTAAGAAAATAACCAATATCCTGGCACCACTACGTATGAAGTTACCTTTCCTTTCAAGCTAACCCGGCCTGACTGCCCTAGCTGGTGGCAGTTCTGTTCTCCACGGAAGACGCAACAAATCCGAACAAACGAAAATTAAAATAAAGCCTTTACTACCAACAAAATAAACAAAAAATATCTGACATTCAGAGAAGTCAGTGCCACCTAATCTAATTTAGGTGTGCTAAATTAGCATTCAGATATGCTTCTGTTAAGAACACAGGGCAAGCCGAATAGTATGCAAGATGCAAATTGTAATCCTTAAAAGCAGGGGCCCCACGGGAACCAAAAAAACTGGAAAGTAAGGAGAAGCCTAAGACGGATGATTCAAATTTGGAAGCAAACAAAAAACCCAGGACAAGAGAGCCACCTGCCTCAATTAATGGCATCTCTTCACTCTTACTGAAAATAGGGTCTTCCTTATCTGCCACTGAGTTCCTATTAAATATCCTTGGGGGCGCCTGGGTGGCTCAGTGAGTTAAAGCCTCTGCCTTTGGCTCAGGTCATGATCTCAGGGTCCTGGGATCGAGGCCCACATCGGGCTCCCTGCTCCGCAGGGAGCCTGCTTCCTCCTCTCTCTCTGCCTGCCTCTCTGCCTACTTGTGATCTCTCTCTCTCTCTCTCTCTCTAATAAATAAATTTAAAGGAAAAAAAAAGCGTCCTTGGTGCAGGGGGTTTCAGCCTGCATCCAGGGTACCCTAGGAATTTCTCAGGGTCCCCACAGAGCACTGGGGACAAAGTCTGGGAGTACATGCTCTGAGGACCACCCATCACTACAGCTAGAGCAGCTCTGCTTCTATCTGATTTACCTAGTAGGTCTCCAGTGGGTCACTGAATGTGGGGTTCCCCAGCTTTCTAAAAACCTAAAAACATCATTCTAATATGCATTAAAAAAATGAAAAAGGAAGCTGAAGATAGGCCAGAATTTCTCCAGGAACAGATAAAGTCTCAGATTCCAGACAACCTGTCCCGATGGCACTTTACTGGGCTATTATAATGTAATTAAAACACCCCCAACAAACCTCCAACTCTGTGCTCTGGTTGTGCGTTAACAGAGGACTTCCGTTGTCCATTTCCGGGTCCTTGATGAGCCACCCCTGTGCATGTGCCAACTCTATTACATGGTAACTCTCAATTTCCTGCTCAAGGAAGCAGCCAAGGAAGCAGCTCCCTGCAGTCTGGCTTACGCTCCCTGCACTGCACCAAAGCCGCTATCAAAATGACCTCACTACTGACTCCAGGGGACACTTTTAAGTCCTTCCCCTCGTCTGACTTTTCTGGAGCCTTTCATTCCACAAATACCGACAGAGTGCCTACTGTGTGCCAAGCACTGTTCCAAGTGCAGGCAATACAGAAGCAAACAAATAACCAGGCTCCCCTTCTCGAAACAGTCATTTCCTCCCTAAAACACCCCTTCTATCCCTATCGAGGTGTTCAAATGCTCTACTTCTTTCACCTAAATGTCTGATGACTCACTTTGAGCCTCTTGATAAATTTCCCTGACTCTGCAGGCCCTTCAAACGGAGGTATTCCTCGTGTTGGCCCCCAACCCTACTCCTTCACGTACACTACATGTTCTTCCTTATCTACGTCAGTCACAGAGTACTGAGGATGAAGTACACGACTTGAAAAACAGAACACCCCCAAAAAATAGTATCGTCACGCTGCAGTCTGCCTATTTTCCTAACACCTGTGTTAGATCACACATAGTAGGCATTCGAGAAATATTTGTTGACTGAATTCAGGAGTGAAGTGTCATGTTGGTTTATAAGTCAATCCCTGGCAACGTGGATGTGAAGATCTCCCCGACCAGGCCACTACTATGTGACATGATCATTCTGAGATTCTAAACCTGCAAAAGGAAGAAGTGAACCACGAAGCAGGACAAGAAAGAAGATAAGGCAACCACAAGATCAAGTGTGAATCAACCCGGCTCCTTTCCCCAACTACATGATCAGATTGATTTAATAAAGAAAGATCCTTTCCCACGTCTAGGAGAGAGGTATGAAACAGAGGGAAACCTGATTTCTCCTTTATACAACCTGCCGAGCAAGACACTTCTCCAAATTCAAACTCAGTGGTTTCTAATGAGAGAATTTGAAGAACTGCAGATTTAACCTCTCAACACACATTGTTTTTCTCATCCACCCTAATCCACATTTCCCTTTCTTAGACACCTCTGGTTCTGTCCCAGACTAACATCAAGACATCAGGAGCACCTCCCAGTTAGAGATTCAGAGGCTCTACTGTAACGAACATACTCCCTATAACCATAAATGACAGCACTACAAACAAATGTATGAGGTTAGCTCTATTTTAGAAGGCATAAAAAGAAGCACTTTACTTACCGATAGGCAAAATGCGGCAAAGGGTATGGCAGGAAGGGTCTGTGGGCCATAGCAAAGATATACTGCACCAGGTCAAAAAGGAGGTAACGATTAGGCCTACAAAAAGAAAATTTACAGTTCTCCAAATTATTTGCTCCTTACAAATTTTTTTAATTTAACACACTAATATTTTCCTATAAGAGAGGAAACGTGTATGCACTGCAGCAAATACAGATTGGCACAAAGAAAACCCACCCATAATCCCATCAAAGATAAAGTTAATATATTTAATGTAGCCTTCTCATCCCCTTACATATACACATTTGTTTGCTTTTATAAATGACAGGTCATCCCATTCTGTAATGCCTTTAACATTAAATCCCAATCATCTTTCTATGCCACTCAATATTCTAGTGCATGTTTAACAATCGCAGAAATTGCACTTCATGTAATCATAACTATTTGATAAATTCCCAATCTGGGGGATATTTAAACTATTAAAATATATTTCTCCTTTATAAGATAATGCTTTAATGACATCCATACAGTAAACATTTGTACATATCCATAATTACATATTTATAATGTATTCTAGAAGTGGAACTGGCTCTGAGTATGCTTGGAAATTTTAAGGCTTTTATGGAATGCTTCCAAACTGTCTTCCAAAAAGGTCGTATCAATTCACATAAAATGCTAGCAGCCCCCTCACCAAAAATGCGTTTAGTCATAAAACTGCCAATCTGCTAGATAAAAAAGGTACCCCAACATTCTAACTAGCATTACTTTGAAGATAGAGATTATTCTTTTTTTCTTTACATAGCTTTGGCTACGTACACTTCGTTTCTCTCTTTCCTCCTAAAGCCCCATCTAAAAGAATGATTTCTTTTTTTTTTTTAAGATTTTATTTATTTGAAACAGAGAGAGATCAGATCATATGTAGGCAGAGAGGCAGGCAGAGAGGAGGAAGCAGGCTCCCCGCTGAGCTGAGAGCCTGATGTGAGGCTCGATCCCAGGACTCTGAGATCATGACCTGAGCCGAAGGCAGAGGCTTTAACCCACTGAGCCACCCAGTCGCCCCTAAAAGAATGATTTCTAAGAATTATACACACACACACACACACACGTATATGAAGAGAGTGAGAGATAGAGAGCGAGAGAGCACGCATGTGTACAAGCAGGGGAAGAGGAAGAGACAGACTTCCCACCAACCAAGGAGCCGGATGCGGGGCTCGATCCCAGGACCCCGGGACCATGACCCAAGCTGAAGGCAGACACTCAACCAACTGAGCCACCCAGGTGCCCCAGAATTCTTTGTATTTTAATGATACGGTTGGAGATATTTTTTACTGTTTTTATTTGGCTTTTTAATGTTTAAGTGTTTTGTAGCATACACAAGTTTAAACATTTCACTTAAGCAAAAGTTCTGATTTATTTTTCAGTTTGATTTTATATTTAGAAAATCCCTCTATAGTAACTAGTGACATAAATTCCCACATTTTTTTTTAAAGATTTTTACTTATTTATTTGAGAGAGCAAGCATGAGAGAGAGGAGGATCAGAGGGAGAAGCAGACTCCCTGCTGATCGGGGAGCCTGATGTGGGGCTCCATCCTGGGACCCCAGGATCATGACCTGAGCTGAAGCAGATGCTTAACCAACTGAGCCACCCAGATGCCCCCCCATGTATTTTTTTCTAATATTTTGGGGTTCTTTAATCCATAATATACGTTTCTTCTGCAAAGTATTTTTGTATTGATATAAGGTAAAGATATAATACCATTTTCTGAATGATCTACCCTTTCCCCATATTTTGAAATGTCACATACTATATTCTTACATATATTTGAGACTGCTTCTGGACTTTCTATTCCACAGATCTGAATAGCTTTGCCCTGGTATAATCTAGCTTTAATAATTATTATTGCTTATAACACATTTTAATATCTCTTCACCCGTTTGCCTAGTTCCCTTTGCTTCAGAAAGTCTGTGAGAGCTCAAGAGCTGAATGAACGTAATTCAGTGAGAAACTCTTCATTCTGACAAAAACAAAAACAAAAAACATGAAAATGTCAATGAGGGGAACTATCAGACAAAGGCCTCAAATAGCTTCCTTCAAGTTCCAGAAGGATGTGTAAGGATCACTGCAGGACACACATGCTACACCAAAGAACAATCTGTAATCTTCACAATGACGAGCAATACTAGTATCATGGGTAAACTAATTATATGTAATATACTTGCTCTTCAGCTGCTCTGAAGCACTTTGTGTTCCATTAACTGTGACTCAAAGACCAGTTTAAGTGCCTCTGCTCACAGAGAAAGGCACACTGAAGCCTGTGTCCTTCCCAGCTTAGGTTTCATGGTTCAGCATTATAGTCATTCCTTTGCAAATAGCCTCAGCAAAACCTTGCCCCCAGCCGCCTCTCCACTATACTAGCATAGCCAAGTCCCTCTTCTGGTTCATCTGCCTTCATCTGCCTTTGTGCCAGAACCCCAATAAGACAGTTGGAGAGAAAATACAACGGGGCTACCTGACTTCACCTATATTTCTGATCACTAATTTCAAATACCAGACTCCGTTCTGCTTTGCTACCCTACTTAGCTCTCCTAAGAGGTGTTCTTCTGTACTCCCAGGGAAAACTTCCTATCTTCTCCTCAGTCCCCAAGGTTTCCATATACCTCTCCGACCCACCCACCCTGCCTTTTCGCTGATGATCTCCCCACTAGTCATCATTTTTTAAAATTTATTTTTATTATTATTATTTGCCCAGGGGTACAGGTCTGTGAATCATCAGGCTTACGCCTTTCACAGCATTCACCATAGCACATACCCTCCCCAATGTCCATAACCCATCGTCATCATTTTCTTAATGGTGCCTTCTGAAGTACAAAAGTTTTCCATTTTGGTGGAGTCTATTTTATTAGTTTTTCCTTTTATTAAGTATGCTGTTGGTAACACATCTAAAAAATCTCTGCCTAGGGCACCTGGGTGGCTCAGTCGGTTTAACATCCAACTCTTGGTTTTGGTTCTGGTCATGTCTCTGGGTTGTGAGATCAAGAACCATGTCCAGTTCCACATTCAATGCCAAGTCTGCTTGAGAGTCTTTCACCCTCTCTCTCTCTCTCTCTCCCCCCCTCTGCTCCTCCCTCCACTCTCACTCTAAAATAAATAAATAAAATCTTAAAAAATAGAATAAAAAATCTCTGCCTACCCCAAGGTCTAGATTATTTTTCTTCCAAAAGCTTTATAACATTAACTCTTACATTTAGGTCTCTAATATCTTTTGAGTTAATTTTTTCATGTATTGTGAAGTTAAGGGCCTATATTCAACTTTTTGCATGTGGACTTCCCAAGACCATTTGTGGAAAAGATTATTCTTTCCCCACTGAAGTGTCACAGCACTTTCGTCAAAAATCAATCATCCATAAATACAAAGGTTGATTTCTAGACTATCAATTCTGATAACTCATCTATACTCTATTCTCATGCCAGTATCACAGTCTTTATAGCTGTGGTTTTAGAGTAAGTTTTGAAATTAGGAAATTTAAGTTTTCCAACTTTCTTTTTCTTTGTCAAAATGGTTTGGGCTATTGTGGATCTTTCCATTTCCATATAAATTTGGAATTAATTTGTCAATTTTTGCCAAACAAAACAAAACAAAAAAAAACCTGCTGGAATATGGATAGGATTGGGTTGAATAAATAGATGAATTTGGGGAAAGCTGCCATTTTAACAATATCGGCTCTTTCAGTGCATGACCATGAGATGTCTTTCTCTTTACATAACTCTTCTTTAGTTTCCCTCAGCAGTATTTTGCAGTGTTCTAGATACAGGTCTTACATTTGTTAAATTTATACCTAAGTACTTTATTCTTTGATGCTACTGCAAATAAAATTATTTTATTTTTATTTTCAGATTGTTCATTTGCGAATATATGGAAACCCAGTTGTATATGCTGATCCTGTACCTTGTGACCTTGCTGATTTTATCAGTTCTCATATTTTTACATATAAGTGTAAACGTTCATTCATTCATTTAATGACCGAATGATGGAGTGGACCAACATCCTATAGTTAATAACTATGAAAAAACTAGGAGCAAAATTAAGGTCTTATGCTTCTGCCTTCCCCTGAAAGTGTCTGAGAAATAAGCAAAGTTTTCCCTGGGCTAAAGAAACAGAAAGAGAAGCGCAGATGCCTATCTACATTTTCGTACACACAAAATGCATACATCGCCATGCCTAGCACTACCTTTCCCACCAACGTGCCAAACAAGTATGGCACACCGCAGCCCCATAAAGAGACTGGAGGTCTCTTTCCCTCAACGTAAAGAGGGAAACAGCTAAGAGTGCTTTCCAGCAATCAGCAAGCAAAGTCTGTAAAGCTACTTCTATTTTCTTTTCTTCGGAATCCTAGTCTAACTTCCGTTTGACTAGAATCAGATGTCTTTGAGCCTAGTGATTTATGGACCCTGAGCCGAACACACTTTTGTAACTAATTCTCCTGGAGTATATAACTCTCTGCTAACAGAGTGAACTAGGAACTCTGAGAGAGGCATACATCTTGGAGGTGCTAGATATGGAAATACAATATGGTTTTTTACACTGACAAAAATTGTACTAAACTAAGCCTATAACAATAGTGAAAACATAGCAATGTATGAATTCATAGTCCTAGGACTATATACTATGCTTCCTGGCTTAGAGAGAAAAGCATCTTTTCTGGAAGCAAATATTTCTGAGGAATCAAGCCACCATTTCATTGTTAATCAGATCTTCACCTTTCACAGAACAATAGGTGTCATGAGTTTGCCTCACAGAATGACAGGGTTCTAAACCAATTTTTAGGTGGATTTGGTACCTATCAATCTGGCAGACTTAGTCTTAATTTTTTAGTTTTAGTTAAGTCAGAAAAAAGGTCCTAAACCCAGTGGTGACAAGATTTAATAAAATCAGGTAAGTCGCATACCTTAACTGTGCCCCATCGGTCCTAATAGCAAAGATAGCATATCATAAATGATCAGTCCTGCACAGCACTACCAACTGTACTTGAGACCAACCATCTGCAACCATTTGGGGACATTGTGATACTCTATCAAAAGGAATTTAACTTTGCAACTGTAATTACTCCCTAAAAGTATTCTGTTGGTGGTTTTTAATCTATAGCAACACCCTTTTAATGTTAAAAACATTACTGGACTAGTACCAAACCATCCTTGGTAATCACTGGACTAAATATATGCAATAGTTTAGGGCAGTTGGTTCTCTCAGACTTTGGCGACAGGAAAATCACTTATTAAAGGAGATTCCCCAGTTCGCTCAAAATTCTGATTTAACAAAACCATTCAGGAGATTCTGACCATAGAGAGCCTTTGGACAGCTCTACGAGACACACTGACCTCGAAGCTAGGGAATAAAATTTCTGGAATAAATACATTGAAGAAAAACACTAAAAATGCAACAAATAAATCTATAGTGACATGTTTAGAAGTTATTGTTCTTATAAATCATTACAATTTGTTTATTTTAACAGGGAGCACAATTTTAAAGTCAAACTCTAGTCACCTACCCGACGAAGGCAAAAGATTTCCCTCTGGAATCTGGATCCTTAATTGCATTAATAATTCCTTTTGATACATCTACCACCTATAAGAAATCATAACACATATTTAAGCAATCGTTGAAAGAGAAAAACAGGGATAGGGAGAGGGAGGGTGGAAGGAAGGGAAGAAGGAAAGCAGGCCACATCAATCACAACCAAAAAATAAAAAAATAATAAAAAAATTAAAATAATGGCATTGTCTGTTTTGAGAAAACTCCTCAAAGAACCCACTCCTCAAAAAAAAAAACCCACTCCTCAAGGGCTCAAATGATTTGCATATTGGAAAGTTCACCTAAATATTTCTTCTAATAAGAACATGTTCACGCTCAGAAGCTGCTGAGGCCTTCTCATTGGACTTTGCCCACTATCTCTGCAATCTCACCCCTTACCACTCGTCCTAACGCTGTTACCAGGCTGTCACAAATTAGTAGGCAGAATCCTACGGAACTGCCAATATCCTATCATTTTGACTTGCCCAAATGATAATTTTATATGATTTCAGACTCCATGGTTTTCAATGGGGGTGATTTTGGCCTCACCTGGAAGGCCCTTTTGGCAAAACACCTGGAGATATTTGTGGTTGTCACAACCAGGGAGGTAGTGCTACTGCCATCTGGTGGTTAGCGGCCAGGAATGCTGCTAAACATCTACAGCAGCCTCTCCAACAAAGAATTATCTGGCCCAAAATGTCAACAGTGTCACAGATAAGAATGTCACAGATAAGAAACCCCGGTTTCAACATAATATGGAACCCAACATGCTCTTACCTCTGGACCCCTGTAGTTCTGTTCTGTTCCTTCTGCTTGGAATGTTTCTCCCCAACTCCCATCATCTGATTTGCTACTAGTCATCTTTAAGGTCTCACCTTAGATGTCGTTTCCTGTGAGAGGCTGTCCTTGACCCTCAAGCCTAAATCCTCTCCCTATCACAGCACTTACCACACTGCATGACAAAAGCTTTGCGCGCCTGCCTCTGACTGAAGACAACGTGAGGAGAGCGATTTGTGTCTACTTCATATCTCTATGTTCCCAGCGATGTGTACAGTGTGCCTGGCACATTCAATCTATTTTTCTTATGTGAACAAACAAGGGAACACATAGAGAATACATGTACCTCTGAGGTAAATTGAGAGGCAAGCAGTTGGAGCAAGTTGAAAAGAAGAAAATGATGGAATTACAGGAGTAGAATAAAACCAGAAAACTGATCACCTGAATCTGAATCCAGACAAAGCCCCTTCATCCAGGGTACTTACGTATACTGGTTGTTTCACTGTCTTCTTGCCCAAGGAAATAAGAGGCACACCACCAAACCAGCGAGTATCTGGCAGAAGAAAGAGAAGTATGCTAAGAAGGCTTCAACTACTAGATGCCTCACCAAACTCCACGTGCTCCAGGTTAGCAGAATCATTTTGCTAACTGAAATAATGGAATAAATGTAGCTGACGCTGAGAAAGCTAATGGGCAGCCAGGCCAAATCTTTAAGGGCATGGAGAGTAAGGGAAAATGGTCAAATGGCTTGGCCACTTGGTGCATGGCCACTCCCAAGACTGGAAAATCACTGCATCCCACCCTAAGGAGGAACATGGGAATCAATAGGTCAGCAATACACATGGGTAACTCAGAAAAGCACTCTGGTAAAAAATGGAAATTTAGGATATGATGACTACATTACGGCAAATATGTGGGAAATGAAAAGATTATTTAATACATGGTGCCGAGACAATCATTTTACTAAAATGAGAAAAAAAGAGAGGACGGGAGGGAGGAGAAGAGGCTTATATTTCACCATAAACCAAAGCAAACACCAAGTGGATTGAATGTAAAGGTAAAAAAAAAAAAAGCCTTACAAAAACTTTTTTAAAGTAGACATTATTTATAAAAGCATGAAAAAGAATAAAACACTCAGGAATAAGCGTAATCAAGTTGGCTAAAAACTTGCACACGGAAAACTATTAAACACTGCTGAAAGAAAATTTTTTAAAGATTTATTTGAGAGAGAGAAAGAAAGAGAATGGGGAGAAGGACAGAGAGAGAGGGAGAGAGAGAATGTCAGGCAGACTTCAGGCTGAGGGCAGAGCCTGACACAGGCTTGATTCCATGACCCTGAAATCATAACCTGAGCCAAAACCAAGAGTGGGTTCCTTAACCAACTGAGCCACCCAGGCACCTCTGCTAAAAAAAATTTAATTACGACACAAATAAGTAGAAATACATCTCATGTTCATGGTGGAAGACAACACCATTAAGATGTCAAACTACCCAAAGAATCTACAGGTAATGCAATCCCTATCAAAATCCCAATGGTGTATTCTGCAGAAGTACAGAAAGTTCCATCTTAAAATTCATATGGAATCTTCAGGAACCCCAAATAGCCAAAACTATTCTGAGAAAGAAAAAGATCATATGGGAGATCTCAAAACTTACTACAAAACTATAGTAATCAAGATCCAAACAGTGGCATAAAGACAGACATATAAACCAGTGGAATTGAAGGGAGAGAAATAACTTGTATGTATGGTTAAATAATTTTTTTGACATGGTGCCAAGACCATTCAATGGGGAAATGAGTGTTTTCAATGACATCAGTTTCAATGATGTTAGGAGAACTGAATATCCACATATAAAAGAATAAAGTTGGACCTTTACCTTACACCATATACAAAAATTAACTCAAACTGGATCAAAGACTTAAACATTAAGAGCTACAACTATAAAATCCTTGTAAGAAAATATCTGTGATGTCCAACTGGTCCAGGGTGTCATTGAAAGCCTTTATTTCCTTGTTGATCTTTTGCTTTGATGATCTATTTCAGTAAGGGGGTGTTAAAGTCCCCTACTAATATTGTATTATTGTCAATGTGTTTCTTTGATTTTGTTATTAATTGGTTTATATAATTGGCTGCTCCCATGTTAGGGGCGTAGATATTTATGACTGTTATATCTTCTTGTTGGACAGATTTTGGCGAGGTTGCGGAGAAAGGGGAACCCTCCTACACTGTTGGTGGGAATGCAAGCTGGTGCAACCACTCTGGAAAACAGTGTGGAGATTCCTCAAAAAGTTGAAAATGGAGCTACCCTATGACCCAGCAATCGCGCTAGTGGGTATTTACCCTAAAGATACAAAGGTAGTGATCCTCAGGGGCACATGCACCTGAATGTTTATAGCAGCAATGTCCACAATAGCCAAACTATGGAAAGAACCTAGATGTCCATCAACAGATGAATGGATAAAGAAGATGTGGTATATATATACAATTGAATACTATGCAGCTATCAAAAGAAACGAAATCTTGCTGTTTGCAACGACGGGGATGGAACTGGAGGGTATTATGCTGAGCGAAATAAGTCAACCAGAGAAAGACAATTATCATATGATCTCTCTGATATAAGGAACTTGAGGGGCAGCGTGGGGGGTCGTGGGGGGTAGGGAGGGAAGAATAATGAAACAAGATGGGATCGGGAAGGAGACAAACCATAAGAGACTCCTAATCTCACAAAACAAACTGAGGGTTACTGGGGGGTGGGAGGGTAGGGATAGGGTGGATGGGATATGGACATTGGGGAGGGTTTGTGCTTTGATGAATGCTGTGAAAGATGTAAGCCTGATGATTCACAGACCTGTACCCCTGGGGCAAAGAATAAAAATAAAAAAATTAAAAAAAAAAAAAGAAAATATGGGAGAAGGTTTCATGACATAGGATATAGCAATGATTTCTTGGCTATGATACTACAACATAGGAAACAAAAGTATAAACAGATAAGAAATCAATTTGGGCACTGAAAAAATAAAAATTAAAAAATAAAATTAAAAGTAAAAAAATATGAGGCGCCTGGGTGACTCAGTTATTAAGCGTCTGCCTTCGGCTCAGGTCATGATCCCAGGGTCCTGGGATCGAGCCCTTCATCGGGCTCCCTGCTCCACGTAAAGCCTGCTTCTCCCTCTCCCCCTGCTTGTATTCCTCTCTCGCTCTCTCTAGCTATCTGTCTCTGTCAAATAATTTAAATAAATAAATACATACATACATAATAAAATTTTTTAAAAAAGAAATGAATTTGGGGAAGGGAGGGGAGACAGTGACATAACTCGGTCCAAAGCAGATGATAAATTTTATTTTAATTAATTAATTAATTAATTTAGGAGACTCCATGGCCAGTGCAGAGCCCAACATGGGGCCTGAACTCACAACTCTGAGATCAAGACCTGAGCTGAGATCAACAGTCAGAAGCTTAACCCACTGAGCCACCCACGCACCTCAGTAAATTTTATATTATGTTTTTTATCACAGTTTTTTTAAAATTGGAAATTAATACAGAATGTGAAAAGACATGAACAATCAGGGTGAAAAAACACAAGATAAAAATATCTAAATTGGATAAATGAACTGTGGTCCATACATACAATGGAATATCATTCAGCTATAAAAAAAAGAAATGAGCTATCAGCCATGGAAAGACATGATCGAAGCTTAAATGCAGAGGCTAAGTGAAAGAAGCCAATCTGAAAAGGTGACATAGCACATGATTCCAACTATATGATATTCTAGAAAAGGCAAAACTATGGAGACAGAAAAAGATAAGTGGTTGTCAGGTATTAGGGATGAGGGCAGCAGGATAAGGAGGGACAGAAAAGTAGGTCGAGCACAGGAGATTTTTAAGGCAATGGAACTATTCTCTATGATATTCAAATGGTAGGTAGATGTCATTATACATTTGTCAAAATCCACAGAATGTACAACATAAAGAACGAATCCTAATGTAAATTATGGACTTGAGTAAACAGTAATGTATCAATATTGACTCATCAATTTAACAAATGTACCACGCTAATGCCAGGTGTTAATAATAGAGAAAAGTGATTGACTGGGTGACTCAGCAGGCTAAGTGTCCGCCTTCGGCTCAGGTCATGATCTTCAGCCCAGGTCACCTGGGATCGAGCCTGCTTCTTCTCCCTCTGCTGCTCCCCCTACTTGTGCTGTCAAATAAATAAATAAAATCTTAAAAAAAAATAATAGAGAAAACTGTTGTGGGCAGAGATCAAGGGGTTAAAGGATATATGAGAACTCTGCTTTCCACTCAACTTTTCTATAAACCTAAAACTACTCTGAAAAAAAAGTCTCTAAATTTAAAAGCAATTTAATAAGCCAACAAGAAAAAATAACAGTAAATATAACAAAAGATATATATATCCTTAATATATAGAGTCTAAATAAATCAGTAAAAAAAAAATCTCTCAAGAGAAACAAATACACATAGGCAAAGGATGTATAAAGAAAACTGAAAGAAAAAATATGAATAGTTAACAATGAGAAACAGGAAGCTACTGATAAAACTGTACCTCACCAACCATCCTAGTACTTCCAGGGAGGGTCAGAATCCTCTATTATATAAGTGAATAAATTGAGAGGTAACTGATAATTCGATAGAAACAGAAACTAAAGCTGGGTTCTTATCACAGACTTTAAAAATGTATTTTCCCTTCCTACCCCCAAAAATGTAGGCAAGTTACTTTTTTAACCTGTAAAATGTCAAACTCTCATGACTTAGTCAAGGAGACTGATTTCCTCTGTCAAGACAAGTGAAATTATTAAACAAACAAAGCCTGAGAGCATGCATAATACAAGGCCCAGCCCATGAAAGCAGTTTACATACCAGTTTAGCAATGGCCACATTCCTATTTATAAGTCCCTCATCCCATTCAACAGAAATTGCTATTAACAAGGAAGACTGACATGATCGCAGGATCATGAGACTGAGCCCCATGTTGGGCTCTGCATTCAGCAGAGTCTGCTTGAGATTCTCTCTCCCTCTGTCCCTCCCCACCGTTCGTTGCACTCTTACTTTCTCTCCCTCTCTAAAATAAATAAATAAAATCTTTAAAAAACAAACAAATAAGCAAGGAAGACTGATTACATGCACCTGACAAACTACAATGCTGCCTCTTTGTCTTTCAAAATCAACATCCAAGGGACTTGGCAATTAGACTGAAAGTGAGAAAGTAGTGAAGAGGGGCTTCATGTGAAAAATATAAATAAGGCCAACATTTAAGCATTCACCAGTACAGTGACGTGCGCTACTTCATTTTGGTAACACATCACTCTCGAGACAGACATTTTTTTTTTAATTTTATTTATTAATTTGACACAGAGAGAGAGATCATAAGTAGGCAGAGAGGCAAGCAGAGAGAGAGAGAGGAGGAAGCAGGCTCCCCGCTGAGCAGAGAGCCCGATGCGGGCCTCGATCCCAGGACCCTGAGATCATGACCTGAGTCGAAGGCAGAGGCTTTAACCCACTGAGCCACCCAGGCACCCAGAGACAGACATTTTCATCTCCATTTCCACATACAAGGAAGCTGCCCCCGGTACCCTTGCCACAGTCAGTCTCTGCCTCCCAATGCTGCACTCTTTCTGTGAATCTAAGGTGCTTCTTTTCATAGACAGTAATGAAGACCACACTAGGCACTTAGAAGCTCTAGAGAGAAAAAGGCAACTGGGCGAGGGAAAATATACCTCAGTCTGTCGAGTCAGAGAACACTGTTAGCTTGCACTTAACTTCAATCTAGTTAACCTGCATTCTCTTTTCTACTACTGAGAAAGAATACAAGAAAGTATACATACTTGCAAAATGATTGAGGAATCTATCCTCTCTCCCAAAGATGTCCGATGGCTTTATGATAATGGCTTCCGGAAATGCATCTCTCACTTCCTTCTCTCCAACAGCCTAAATAGTTAACCAAACAAAAAAGAGTTCAGAGATGAGTGAATAGAGCTTGCATTCCTTCCACTATCAGGACATTACTTGTATTTCAAGGTCAGTTTCTCCAGGTTAAGGTAGGGTTCATAAAAATCAGTTACACAGAATTTTTTTTTAAAAAACATACATTTTTCTTTCTGTAAAAACACTTTCAACTGATTATTTTATTCAGAAAAAAACAAATAGGAGAAGAAAGAAACACAATTCTGGTCATTTGCAGTATCTATCAGCTTTCAATTTGGCTCTCCTGTCCAGAAGCATTTCATGCAAAAATCCATCTTTCTGGGCCTTTTTGAGAATGTTACTATCTTCTTTACTTATTTTATGTTTGTGGTCTTGGAAACTGAAATTTCTTTACATAACTGATTTCATACTGTTTAACAATTCCTTTGTCCTGCCTCTAATGGCTCTTGTTAGGTGTCTTTCTATATTAATCCTAAGGAAGCTTACACAGAAGAAAGGGGAAAAAATCAGAGCAGAATTTTTCCAGCCTCCAATTTTCTTTCTAACCACAGGTTCCCTGGATAGTATCAACAATCTAGCAGCCTGCCAGAGAAAGGACAGTGTGGTCAGAGGTCACGATATGGAAGTGGCAGCATACATACCTACTCAGAGGCGTGGGGACAGGCCAGGAAGCTTCCTAACCTCAACACCTTCACTTGTTGCCATCTACCTCCTAGATGAGGCCTCTTTCCATGCAGGTATCAGCACCTTGTCCAGCCTTCCTCTCCATCTGCACTGCCACTGAGTGACACATATGTCTAGGTGGACTTGAACCTCTCAGTTTGAGCTTCTCAACTCCAATGACCTCCTCTTCTCTCCACTTCTGCCCCTTCAACTCATTCAGGGCATAGACCACATCAACAACTGCAACTGCCCTTCTTCTGAAACACTACATGAAGACACCCTGGTCTCAGACGGCAATCCCCCATACTTCCAACTGCTGCTGCCTCCTCATCACGTGTCTAGTGACGATGTGTCACGTGTCACTGAGATGTCTGGTCAGCACCCTCCCAGGAGCGCTAGTCTAATGCTGCTTTCCTCCACATCAAGCCCTCCTAACTTAGCTCAGACTAGATCCCATGGCCCAACTTTTCAATCACTCCCTTACCATTATTGTAAGCTACCTCATTCCTTTGTCTTTACTCCCCCACCCATGAGGCAAAATCCCAATTCTGAAAGAACCCCATTAGCTTCCTTCTTTGAGCCATGCACTCCCACTGCCTTCATAGCTGGAGGAAAACAAATACATAAAAATGGTAAATTGAACAATAGCAAAATAAATAAATATATAAATCCCAATTTGATTAAAAAATGGGCAGAGGATCTGAACAGACATTTTTCCAAAGAAGACACACAGATGACCAACAGGTACATGAAAAGGTGCCGAGAATCAATAATCATCAGGGAAATGCAAATCAAAACCACAATGAGATTATCACCTCAAACCTATTAGCATGGAAATTATCAAAAAGACAAGAAACAACAAATGTTAGTGAGGATGTGGAGAAAAGGGAACCCCTTGTGCACTGTTGGTAGGAATATAAATTGGTGTAGCCACTGTGGAAAACAACATGAGGGTCCCTCAGAAACTTAAAAATATAACTACCATATGATCCAGAAATTCCACTTCTGCTAGAATGTCCAAAGGAAATGAAAACACTAACTTGAAAAGATACCTGCACCCCTATGTTCAGTGCAGCACTATTTACAATCGCCAAGACACAGAACTCACTTCCTTTCACTTTCTCAGGAACCTGCCCAATTGACTCTCTCCTTTATCCTTATTCTCACTCTTTTCCAGCACCGACACAATGTCAAGACCTTCCACCTTAAAAGAAAAACGATTCCCAACTCCACCTGTTCCTCCAGCTTCTTGTCCCCTCCCTCTTCTTACCAAACCACTTAAAACTGCCACCTGCTCTTACTGTCCCCACTGTCTCAGCTCCTGCTCACTCTTTGCTCACCTCTGCACTAGAGTCTGCCCCAACACTTGCACTCAAACTATTCTCAATCAGATCAGATGACCTCCATGTCGGTAGATCCAAGGTGACTTTCCAGTTCTCACGTCACTTGGCTTCTCACGGGCATTCATAAGGAACTACTCCCTCCTTGCAACACTGTCTTCCCTTGGCTTCCATGACCTTGTACTCTCCTGGTTTCCCTGTCTCACCACCTCCACTCCTTCTTGATCTTTGTTTGTTTGGATTTTTGTAGGTGCCTCCTCGTCTACCAGAGCATGAATCATTAGTATTCCTCTGAGCCCTGTCCAAAGTTCTCTCAACCTACACTTCCTAACTGGACAATTTTATTCCCAAACATTGCTTCAATTAACTGGTTTTATGTTTTTTAGAGATTTTATTTATTTATTTGGGAGAGAAAGAGCAGGACAGAGCAAGAGGGAGTGAGCATGAGTGTGGGGAGGGGCAGGTGGAGAAACAGGCTCCCCACTGATCAGGGCGCCTGCTGAAGGGGCTTGATCCCAGAACCACAGGACCATGACCCAAGCCGAAGGCAGACGCCCAACTGACTGAGCCACCCAGGCGCCCCTAATTAACTGGTTTCATATCTCCAAACCAGACCTCACTGCTGAGCTCCAGGATCATAAACCCCATTCACCATTGTTACTTGGATGATTGACACACACCTGAAATGCAACCTGAGTCCAAAACTGGATCATCCTCTTTCTTCTCTGTAAATACTATTTTTTATCTTTGCTGTGCTTTGGAATTACCCAGGAAGAGTTAAAAATACTAATGCCCAAGTTCTATCTCCAGAGATTCTATTTTCATTGGTCAAGGTGCAGGATTTTTCCAAGTTCCATCAGTGCTTCTAATGGGCACCTAAGGCTAAGAACCACTGCCCCATAGCCCTGTCCTTCTCCAGTGTTTCTCCCCTTACTCACCAGCACCACTATCCACCTCATGGTATAAGCCATAGGGCTGGACATCCTCCAGTCTTCTCCCACTACTGACTCTAGCCCCCAACTCTGGCCCTTCCAAACAAGCATGGATTCACAGGATTCTGTGAATGCCAGGGTGGAGAGAGGGAGAGAGCATACACTCATTCTCCCTCATCCATGCGGCATGAAGACGGTGAGGCCTGGACGTGCTGCTAGCCAGTTCCATGACTATGAGAAACAGAGCTTACACAAAAAGAAGGAGCTGAAAGAATCACAGAGAAACAAAGCCGAAACTCTGATGAACGTTGGCACCAATGTGACCAAGTTTCCTTACTGCTGGATCTTTCAGATATAGGGGCCTATAAACCCCCTTTTATGTCTGAACCAGTTTTTTTTTCTTTTTAAATTTTTTTTTATTATTTGCCCCAGGGGTACAGGTCTGTGAATCATCAGGCTTACACCTTTCACAACATTGACCATACCACAAACCTTCCCCAATGTCCATCACCCAGCCACCCTATCCCTACCCTCCCACCCCCTCAGTTTGTTTTGTGAGATTAAGAGTCTCTTATGGTTTGTCTCCTTCCCGATCCCATCTTGTTTCATTATTTTTCCCTCCCTACCTCCCACAACCCCCCGCCCTGCCCCTCAAGTTCCTCATACCAGAGAGATCATATGATAATTGTCTTTCTCTGATTGACTTATTTTGCTCAGCATAATACCCTCTAGTTCCATCCACGTCGTTGCAAACACCAAGATTTCATTTCTTTTGATGGCTGCATACTATTTGATTGTATATATGTACCACATCTTCTTTATCCATTCATCTGTTGATGGACATCTAGGTTCTTTCCATAGTTTGGCTATTGTGGACATTGCTGCTATAAACATTCAGGTGCATATGCCCTTGAAGACCACTACCTTTGTATCTTTAGAGTAAATACCCAGTAGTGCGAATGCTTGTCTGAACCAGTTTACATCAAATTTTTGGATGCTAACAATTAAATGCTCCAAACTGACAGATGCCCTCTCTCCCCCATTACATGCTCCTATGGTACAGTTCCCTACTTTGCAACACCAGACGCAAGAGGAATTATTTTCCTCAGTGGATTAGAAATTAGATAGGGGCTAAGGCTGTGTCTGTTTTATTCACTATTGCATCCCTACCACCTAATACAATATACAGTACACAGCAGGTACCTACTAAATCATTTGTTCAATAAAGGAATGCAGTGGGTAAAAAGTTGGAGACACTGGCAAAGAACACTGCGGTCCTTATCAATCTGACCCAAAGCGGGCTCATGGTGGCAGAAAACAAATGCTAAAGACACCCCTAGACACTATAATTCCTCTGAGTCCCTGATAATAAAGACATTGCAGGCTACAGAATGACCCCAAATCAGAATGGTCAATCATAAGGTACAATCTGGATGACAATGTGGTTTCTGGAAGTATAAAAAACCTAAATACTAGATTTCCTTGGCAAATATTTATCCCTGTCATTCTCGGCCTTTCCATTACCCCCGTAAGAGCAGCATATGACCATGACTAGGCACGAGGTCTGAGAAAAAAGATGGTCTTTTAACGTGTAGGTGACACGGGTAGGATGCTTTAGATAGGAATAATATTCTACCTTTTATGAGGTTTACTATATACTTTTGTTATGTCCCAAGCAACTTGAAGCATTTGAGAAGAGGTAAGAATGCTCTAACCAGGGCGCCTGGGTGGCTCAGTGGGTTAAAGCCTCTGCTTTCGGCTCAGGTCATGATCTCAGCGTCCTGGGATCGAGGCCCGCATTGGGCTCTCTGCTCGGCAGGGAGCCTGCTTCCTCCTCTCCCTGTCTCTCTGCCTGCCTCTCTGCCTACTTGTAATTTCTCTCTCTATGTCAAATAAATAAATAAAATCTTTAAAAAAAAAAAAAAAAAAGAATGCTCTAACCATCTCTGAAGCCCCTTACCATAGTTCCCTGCATTCAGAAGGCACTCTTCTGTATGTCAGAACACAAAACACACATCACACACATCAATTTATTCTGGATACAGAGAATTAGAAACCCATTTTATTTCTGGATATGTCAGTGAGAAATCCTTCTCACTTAACTCGTATTTCGAAGGCACCAAGAAACTCCAGCTCTCGGAACCACTTCCCAAGTCAACTTGTCACTTACCTTATTTCTCAGATATCTAGAAGAGCTTTTAATATCAGCATTCAGATGTGAAACATGAATGAATTTTTCAATTCCAGCTTCCTTGGATACTTGAGCAATTGCTTGGGGAATCTTCACAAAAACATCCTCAAAATCAAAGTTTCTAGAAGAAGAAAAGAAACAGGGGCATCAGTTAAGAACACCTGACTGAGGATTCCAAAGCTTTCTAAGTTCGTTTTCATCCTATTGCTGGAATTTATAATAGTTAAGCTTTTAAATGGCAATGATTTAACCCAAAGTCAAAATTAATATATATATACATATGTATATTTTAGATACATGTAAGTTTTACTGCTCATCATCATTACATAATTTAAACCTTACCATAAGTTATAAATCAGCACACATAACATTCTCTGTCCTCATGGAATCCCAAGGCTGAGACCCTTTGAGAACATCTAGCTGCAGTGGTTGGGAAAGAAGTAGGGAAGTGTTGGCAGCTGAAAAGGAACCCACTTCTTATCCCTGGGCCTTTGTTTCCCCCAGGGGGAAAAAAAAACTAAAAAATCAGTCACCAGTTTAATCCAATAACATTAACATTACACAATAACATTAATGCTTACACTTGTACAAGGCACTGTTTTATCAGTCACTACAGGAGATTTAAAGTTGAATGAGACTCTCCAAGTCACCAAAGAACTTAGAAATATGTGATAAAGCAGACATAGATTTTCATACATTAATAAATGTTAAGGAAATGGTATGAACAAAGTGTTGTGCAACTACAAGATTAAAACACTACCTGTTGATAAACAACCCACACAAAGGCTAAAAAGAACAGTTCAAACCAGCACTCATGTCATCTTTGATTAACAATGGGAATACTCGATCTAGAACACTGTTTACACAAGAAAAACCAATGTCCAGAAAAACCAATGTACTGGATAAACAGTAGGATGGGCAAAATCATCCTGCCTAACCCATCCCAGCTGGACAAATCCAAACACAGGATCAGCCATTCATGAACCAATTGGTCATTCTGTCAAGTAGATGACACCAACCACATGGACTCAATCCCTACTGACTTTTTATGGGTAGCACATCACATTGCTCACTTATACTAGACTTAGTGCCAACAGAATCTCCTGAAAGGGGGTTTTTCAGTATGTAAACAGGTGTGCAATTAATGCTTAATGATGGACTAATTAAAAATGTGATAACTACAAATCCTGATATTAGAAGGTACTCAGTGAATGTTACTGAGCCCTAAGACAGCATATGCAAAGAAAAAACAAGAGCCAAAACTTACTTGGTTTCCCATTCTCGCCCAACAAGGTTAATGACCACATTGCTGTGCTTCACTGCTCTCCGGATAGAATCTCTGTTTCTCCCATCCCACTCCTATAAGAACAACAGCCAGTCAGATGCAAACATTAGGGCAAGTTTCAAAATAGGCCATCTGTGGTGGTTATAATATGGTACCACTTCATACAGGCTCCATTTATTACAAGAGAAATGGTCATGAGGTCACAAACTCCTTGCTGATTCTCTGACTCTCCTGGAGACAAACACGTCACAGTATGTCTATTTTATTCAGGTAATGAATTGATAGAATTAGAAAAGACAATATTCATTTTTAGTGGGGCACATCCATTTCTGCCCAACTGCCTCCTGCAAGTTTGTAAGGGATTCTGGTTACCAAATCGCCCTTCCTGAAATACAGCCCAAGAGCCAAGGATCATTTGGGAGGAAAACTGACTTTTCCTTTTTGCAGCAACCACATACAGATTGAAGACAGGTGGAGCATCTCTTAAAGGCTAACATTAAATCGGCAGCACTCATGACCATTTTCTTCTTTTTAACTCTTTGCTCTTTATAATCTCAGATCTAATCATTTCTACTTTGAAGACATGAAAACAACACTCAGGGAGGAGTGACCTGCCTAAAAGTGCAGGGTGAGCCAATGGCAGATTTCAGTGTAGAACTAAATGTCTGAGCGATTCAGGCCTATAGTCACATTGACGATTCTTGTCCAAAATGGAGACCAGGGACTAAATGACCTCAGACAAAGGTACAGCATTTTCTCTGTTAAAATGAAATTGTATTTTTTAAACACTTCAAAGGAAAATAATAAGTACGAAGAAGTTCTTAGGGTCAAGAGCTAAGGGGTATGCGTGAGTGAGTGGAGAGAGAATGAGAAAGGAATGATGGGGGAGTGGAGTGAGCAGGTGGGGCCCACTAACCAACCTGGGCAATTTCAAAAAGAGAGACAGGGCTCCAGAAACCAGACTCAGGAGCAAAAGATGAAGCCCTCAGGAGGAGGAACTAGGTACAACTGATGAAGGACATGGGGTACAAGAGACACATAGAGTGACAGCTGGGGAGTCAGACAGGAATTCCATTTGCCTTTTGTGAACTGTGTACAAAGTTACCTCTCCAGCCTCCATGTAAAATTTAAAAATACAACCCATCTCAGGGGTTTGCTATGAAGATTAAGTAAAACAGACATATAATCCGCAGCACGGTAAGTGACATAGCTATTAAAAAAAAAAGCAGTTCTACACATAAAGAGCTAAAAAAGGCTTTTTTTAAGAAAAGAGGGCAAGGGTGAGAAAAAAAGAATTCAAGAAGACTCAGAGCAGAAGAGCTTGAGCTTGGGGCATACCTGCAAGAACGGTGCAAGAGAGAAGCCTGGTGAGAAAGAATTAAAAGAAAACCAAATTCCCAGGTATAAGGCCCAGGGGGCACAGTCAAGTTAGCAAACCAAGTGGTCGTTCACATAGCAGTTTCTGACAGAGACTAAAGCAGGGAAATCAGTACCTCACACTTAGTATGGCCCACCATTCTCAAAAATAAACAACAATATACTGAAGTCTTCACGTTTTATCTTTCTTGTTTTTCCACTTTTGTAAATATTATTATATTCAAAGTAATATGCTTGGGGCACCTGGGTGGCTCAGTTGGTTAAGCGTCCAACTCTTGATTTCAGCTCAGGTCATAATCTCAAGGTCGAGGAATCAAACCTCACATTAGGCTGGGCACAGAGCCTGCTTAAGATTCTCACTCCCTCTCATTTTGCCCCTCTCCCCAACACTCCCTTCATACGTGCTCTCTCTCTCTGTCCCCTAAAAAAAGGAAAAGTTATATGTTTAGTCTCTATATTCTCTATTAACACTGAGAGCTCCCTGTGGTCTTGTTCTTGAAGACATGCTCAGAGTTTAGCTCAATGCCAAGCACTCTACAAATACCTGTGGAAAGCACGAAATATTTATCATATAGCTCAATTCCAATGACTCCACATCTGCAAACCAAAGTTTTCACCTATTATTTGTGAAATACTTTAATTTTGAGGATTGACAAAGTGACCAATAATCTCAAGTCGCAAAGAAACAGGAAAAAAGCTAAGCTCCTCTAACTGTAAGACCAAGGAAATATTTGAGAATAAGATTTTAGAGGGCGCCTGGGTGGTTCAGTGGGTTAAAGCCTCTGCCTTCGGTTCAGGTCATGATCTCAGGGTCCTCGGATTGAGGCCTGCATCAGGCTCTCTGCTCAGTGGGGAGCCTGCTTCCCCCTCTCTCTCTGCCTGCCTCTCAGCCTACTTGTGATCTCTCTCCCTCTGTGAAATAAATAAATAAAATCTTAAAAAAAAAAGATTTTAGAGAAAAAAAACCACTTTAGAAACAAGAATTTCCAACATAGTATTAAACTTAGCTTGTGAACATTCAGTAAGGAATAAATGAAAATACTATCAAAAATAAGTAAAAATTTAAGAGATCACAAATAATCTGCATGAATATATCAGAGATCTTAAGGATGTTTACCAAATTATATTTTAAAAGGGGAAGTGTGTACATGGAAGAGCTCAACCCCATACAGATGATAAAAGCAGGACAATTTATCCAGAAGAACAGGAGACCGAGCATCAAGGCCCAGAGTGTTTCTCCATAGGATAACTATAGGCACTGGGGGCAGTGTAACAATTTGCAGAAAGGGAGTACCCTGGGAGCTGTATGATATTTAGTATCCCTGGTCCCTAGCTAATAAACCAAGACAGTATCCAGTCATTGTGGCAACCAAAAAGACCCACACTTTTTTTTTTAAGATTTTATTTATTTATTTATTTGACAGAGAGAGAGAGACATAGAGGGAACACAAGCAGGGGGAGTGGGAGAGGGAGAAGCAGGCTTCCCAGAGGAGCAGGGAGCCCGATGTGGGGCTCAATCCCAGAACCCTGAGATCATGACCTGAGCCAAAGGCAGACATCTAATGACTGAGCCACCCAGGCAGCCCGGCCCACACATTTTTAACCACCCCCCTGAAGGGTCCCCCCACCCCATTCCCCATCGCCATGCCCCATTGGCAAATCTTGGCCTAAAGGAAGAACCTGCAGATTAAAGAATAACAATAAGGAAGCAGAGCAAGCGCTGCTCTAAATGCAGTGTGTGCCAAGGAAACCAAGTTGTAAAACACCCTATTTGTGATGTTTACCATCTACAGAAGCACTGTCCAACAGAAGTATAACATGAGGCACACAGGCAATTCTAAGTTCTCCACCAGTCACAGTTACAAGAGTAAAAAGAAACAGGTGAAATTCATTTTAATAATAAGCTTTATTTAACCCAATATATCCAAAATATTATTCTAATATGTAATAAGTATAAAAAATTATTAACGATATATATCATTTTCTTTGTACTAAGTCTTTGAAATCTGGTGTGTATTTTATATGTACCACACATTTTAATTAAGATTAGTCACATTTCAAGTGTTCAATGGCCCCATGTGGCTAGTGGCTACCATACTGGATGGCACAGGCCTACAGCAAGGGCTGGCAAACCATGACCCACAGGCAAATCTAGCCTATACTCTAACTTGGTATATAAAGTTTTATTAGAACACAGCCACTTCCATTCATTTATATAGTATCTATTGCCGCCTTCAGGATAGAAGGGCAGAGCTGAGTAATCATGAAAAGACTCTGTGACCTACAAAAGCTAAAATATTTACTATCTGGCCCTTTACAGAAAACGTTTGTCAACTGTTGGGCAATAGTTTACAAGAATGGGATAAATGAAGGACGACCTTGGTTCATTCTGGGATGAAACTGCTGCTTTATCACATCGCCTCTCTCTCCTAAAAATGACCTCAGTAATTTACATCTGTCAACTCTAATAATCAGTCACACGGGCTCTTACCAGAAAGATAATCTGGCCGAGGTCACCCATGGGACGAAGGTGCATGGTGTCATACGGATCACACCGATAGGGTACGATAACCTGTGACCCCATACGTCCTAAGAAAGAATGAATTGAAACAAGGATCAACATTAACATAATATGGATACTTTCTAGGACAGTGATTTGGTAAATAATTAACTTCTAGTATAGTAAGTGAATGGATACCACGTTTACCAAAAAGCTTATTTTGCTGTGCTAGAGATGCCATTAACTTTTCAGAGACCACATTCCTGTTTCTACATCCTATACAGGAACCATAAGCTTCCTAATGTACAGCAGATGAAAATTACATAAATCCAAGATAGGAGTAATCTGTAACACTGTTAAACGGAAAAGAAACATGCTTCATGGCTCCTCATTAGGCAACCCTAACGAATGGCACTGGAGCATACGGAACTCAAGGTTCTTTACTTACCAAGGTGGTTGACAACATATCGGCCCAGGAATCCTGTTGCTCCAAACACAGTGGCTACAATCCCACTGACTGAGGAACGCCCACCTTTGCCATGAGGTATGAGTGCATGATGAAGCTGTCGCTGGGGTAGGCCATGAAAGACAGCAGTGGCTCTTGCAGTCATAGAAGAACCTTAGACAAAACCCCAGAGTACAAAAATGCCAAATGTTAATATAAAAGTGAGCATGAATAACCTCTTTTCCTAGAAACTGGTAATGTTCTTTTGCTATCAGTACTTTCATTTATTTATGTTTAAAATGAACTTTTAAATCAAAAATTGTAATTTAAGTATGGACAACAATAATCACACACTACCACAACAGAGAATCCAGAGAATCCATGTGTCTTAAGGAAATATATAAAAATTAGAAAGTACAGTTGATCCTTCAACAACACAGGTTTGAACTGTATGGGTCCACTTATATGCAGATTTTTTCAATAAATATAGCACAGTATTATATTTTCTCTTCATTATGATTTTCTTTAATAACATTTTCTTTTCTCTCACTTTACTGTTAAGAACACAGTATATAATACATATACGTAAAACATATAGAATATGTTAATCAACTATTTATGTTACCAGTAAGGCGTCTGGTCAACAGTAGGCTATTAGTAGTTAAGTTTTAGGGGAACCAAAAATTATACATGAATTTTTGATTGCAGGGATGGGGGGGCGGTCAGTGCCCCTAACTGCTGCATTGTTCAAGACTCAACTGTAAACTCCCTGCCCTATGGGATACAATATACCTAGGAAGATAAATCACATTTAAAAAATAAAAGTTACATATTAAGAAAGTATAAACCTCCACAGTAAAAGGAACAGAGAGAATGCAAAGGAAGGAAGCAATAAATTAGATAATTCCGAGGAAGGATTCCTGGACAAAGTGGTTTTTGGGGGGCTTCTCTTCCAGTTTTACCGAGAAATAAGATATATCACTATGTAAGTTTAAGGTGTACAGCATGGATTGATTTACATATATTATAAAATGATTACAACAGGTTCAGCTTATGTTCATCATCTCACAGAGATATAATAAAAAGGTAAGAAAAACACAATTTTCTCCATGTGATGAGAACTCTTAGCATTAGCTACCTTAATGTTTCTATGTATCATACAGCAGCAGCAGTAGCTATCGTCACCACCTTGCACATTACATCCCCAGTACTTAGTTATTTTGTAACTGTAGATTTGTACTTTTGACCACCTTCCTCCAACCCACCCCCCCTCCTGCAACCCTCTGCCTCTATGAAACATAAGTCTGACCTCTTTTTCTAAAAGTTTGGGTTTCTTTTTAATCCCACATATAAGTGAGATCATACAAAGTTGGGATCATCTAGTATTTGTCTTTCTCTACTTATTTCACTCAGCGTAATGCCTTCAGGGTCCACCCATGTTGCAGCAAATGGTCGGATTTCCTAGTTTTTTTATGGCCAAATATTCCATCGTTTATAAATACCACAACTTCTTTATCTGTTCAACCCCCAATGGACACTTAGGTTGTTTTCGTGTCCCAGTTATTGTAAATATGCTGCAATAAACATGGGACTGCAGATACCTCTTTTGAGTTAGTATTTTCATCTCCTTTGAACATATTAGCAGAAGTGGAATTGCTGGATCACATAGTAGTTGTACTTTTAATTTTCTAAGGAATCACCATGCTGTTTTCCATAGTGGCCATTCCCTTTTCTCCACATCCTCACTAACATTTGTTATCTCTTGTCTTTTTCACGATGGCAATTCTAATGTGTAAGGTGGTATCTCATTATGGTTTTAATTTGCATTTCCCTGATTACAAGTGATGTTGAGCACCTTTTCATGTACCTGTTGGCCTTTCACATATCCTCTCTGCTCATTTTTTAATTGGGTTATTTGTGGGGTTTTTGCTATCAAGCAATAAACTAATTTGAGTAAGGTTGTAAAGAGGAACAACAGAAAGAATAGATCTCCGTGTGAAACACATTACACATCTAACAATGAAGAGATGGGAATGAAAAAGCCCAATGCAGGGAAGAGAAGATTTACCTGAAACAGATTCTAAAACTGATAACAAATGAAAAAATAAAGTTGATGATACACACTGGAGGCAGAGGACTATTAGTAGAGAATATATTTTTTAAAGAGTACAGTTCAGGGGCGCCTGGGTGGCCCAGTGGTTAAGCCTCTGCCTTCGGCTCAGGTCATGATCTCAGGGTCCTGGGATCAAGCCCCTCATCGGGCTCTCTGCTCAGCAGGAAGCCTGCTTCCCCCTCTCCCTCTGCCCGTTGCTCTGCCTACTTGTGATCTCTCTCTGTGCGTCAAATAAATAAATAAAAATCTTTAAAAATAAATAATAAATAGTACAGTTCAGACAATATAAAGCTATAGAAAATCATCAAAAGTAATGACAAAAGGAGTGTATGGGAAAAGATTTTCTGATCTTTAGAAAATTTAATTTGCCAAATTCTCACTATTTACATGTCTACATTATATGCACAAGGAGACCATATGGCCTTAGCCTGGTCATCTGCAAGGTGAGGAAACAGGATTTCCCATTGCAGACCAAATGAGAATTTGAGCCATTCTAACAGAGGGTTCCACCACTTGGGGGGTCAATGACTGTTTCCCAGAAGTTTTGATCCCTTTGTTCCTCTGGAATGACAAAGAACAAATCTAACCCCTCTCCTGCATTTAAGTGAAGCAATTATATCTCTACTAAATCTTCTCCAGGTTGCACATGCCTAGTTCTGTCAACTATTCTTCATTCCGCAGAGATGTAAAATTCCTTTGGAATCACACTCCCAATTTTGAAGTCCCTTGAAAAGTATTATGGCAAAGTTTTAGAGCAAGTTACCTAACTTTCAGGGAATAAGTAAAAAACAAGTAAAATGTTTAGAGTGCTAATAAACTTTTGCTACAATCAACAAAATGTTAACCATCAGCATTGGTGCTTTGTAAACTTGAAGAAAACAAACAAACAGGAATTGCTTTAGAAAACCTGTGTTTTAAAAAAAGGAAGGAAGGAAGGAAGGAAGGAAGGAAGGAAGGAAGGAAGGAAGG
>LNAC01001519.1:30881-70442 GCA_002007465.1 Ailurus styani | reverse complement strand
GGGATAGGGTGGATGGGTTATGGACATTGGGGATGGTTTGTGCTTTGGTGAATGCTGTGAAAGATGTAAGCCTGATGATTCACAGACCTGTACCCCTGGGGCAAAGAATAAAAAAATAAAAAGAAATAAAAAAATAAAAAGAAACTTCTCTCATTATCCTTTTTCTTCCATCCTATTCAGATCCCCCAGCCCCAAACCCCCAAACGTCCCGCCACCGGCCGCACACACTAATTTTTCATAACCTCAAACCCTTACAACCCTAGGAGAACTAATCTTTCGATCCTTTACATGTCCCCCACTTTCTCCTTTTCCCTTCCCGTTGCTCACGTTCGTTCAGCAATGACCGCTTCCCAAGTGTACAATTTAACGTGAGCCAAGGAGGGGGAAAGGAAAGCATAAACTACAGGCAGTCCCGGACCTAGAAAGACCAAGGTGCTCGAGCGGTCGGCGTGACCGCTGCGGCACGGCGCCACTCTCAACACTTCCGATCCCCGTCTCGGAATCCCGATCGGGGACCGCTGTTCCCGGGGACACTTACGTGACATTGGCAGGGCCCGGACAAGCCGGGGGTGAGCGGCGGCCGCCATCTTCTCCCACAATCCCTCACGGCCGGCTCTCTGACCCACTACGGTTACCGAGCTGGGCCAAAAATCATCGTCCACGCCTGTCTGCGCAGGCGCTATCCCAGAAGCGAAGGGATGGGTCAGAGATTGGAGTAGGACGTGGAGAGAAGATAGCTGGGGGAGGAGAGAGCAAGGCGCAAGGGAGGAAACGTGATGGAGAGGGCAAAGAAGGGTAATAGAGGAGAGTCTTGCGGTTAGAATCTCAGATCTGGAGTGGACCGTAAAGATCATCTCATTGCGTAAGAACGGGAAGTTCAGAGTCAACCAGTACTGACTGAAGGGCATGCAAAATGGCCGAACCCGAGCTGCAGGGAGACCCAACTTTTCCTGACTCTCAGTTCAGTTCTTTATTCCCTGAAATCAGATAGAGCAGCTCTGGTGAGACTAGGGGGAAATGGAGGCGTGGCCCCTGCACCCGGGAGGTTCTCAGAGAAGAGAACCGGGGTCCAGAGAAGCGGTTGGACAAGAAGGAAGTGAGGCGGCACGCTGAGAAAGGAAGGGCGAGAAATAGAAATGAGAATGTGCACGTCGAACTCCCCAAGCACATTCTCTCCTCGGAGCCATAGCTCTTGCTGTACCCTTTAGGTGGGATGCTCACTCAGAAATCTACACCAGCTCAAGTTTCTGCTCGAAGAAAACTCCCGATACCAAGGTGGTCATCATTCCATCGTCTCTTTGTTGTTTTTATATAATATGAAAGCATTTATCACCACCTGACATATGACTCCAGGGATTCTTAACCTGGGGTGTGACTCATGAGTGGGCTCAAGGAGGCCTGTGAACCTCCTGAAATGTTAAGTAAAATTTAGTGGGTATGTATGCCACTGCACATTTTTCTAGAAGGAACCTCAAGATAACTCTAGAACAATAGTTTATAATTTTTATTTTCTTAACTGTGGACTCAGAATCTGCACTGTTCTAGAAAGAGGTTTCTAGAGCCTGAGGAGATTGCAGGAAGATTAAAATGTTTACTCTTTATAGTTTATTCTGGTCGCTCAAAATTGCTGAGTGAAAGACAGCAACTAGTAGTCTGTCCTGAGACATCTGCCTTGGGCTTATCAGAAAACAAACTAGTTTGGGGGATCTTTCTAGATTTGATAATTCTTTCAGTGCTTTGTTTTTGTCAGGAAGAAAGTAGTGTGAGTTGCTTGGATGGACAAAATTCCCTTAATGTGTAGAGGTTGCCTGTTGGGCTTGTGAGATCGGTTGTTTCCCACTCCATCCCACCCCCACTATTTCTTGAAGTGTCATGGCCAAATTGAATTGGAAGAGAAAAGAAACTCTTAAAAAGAAAATTTCTTGAGGAAGTTTTATCAGAGAGATTTAATAATGCTACACAGCCTTATATTTCTTGGCCTCATCCAGTGTTCACCCAGCACTTAAAATTCTCTAATATTTGCGTCTGGGGTCAATATGAATATAAAATACTTAACTGGTTCTGATAAACTGACAGACCCCATTATCAGCAGCAGCCTTCTAACACCTGTGTAACATGGCACATCTGCTCTTTTACATTTTGAAGTCAAACACTGACTCATGTTCTCAATACTAATTTCAAGATGGCATATTGTTGAAAGAGCACTGACTTAAACTCAGAATATTAGATCCCAGTCCTAACTCTACCAGTTAATAGTTGTAATCTGAGCAGGTTTCTACACCTATCAAGAAGGGAAAAGTAATACCTGCCCTGTTAGCTCAAAAGATTATTGTGAGGATAAGATGACATAATGGGTGTGAAGGTGATTTGTCAACTGCAAAGTACTATATGCATGTGTGGGAAATTCTGTTTAAATAACCACCAAAGTTTCAAAATTCTAGACTGTTAGAGCTGGAAGGGGTCTTAAGAGATAACTAAGCTCAATTCCTTTATTTTAAAGATGAAACTGAGACAGTATAAAAGATCATCAGTAGATAAAAACCTTGTTGAAGGAAGCCTATAACAAACCAGTCACTTTTGAATTTGTTAACAATTTTAATCTCTATCTTGTGGCCTTGATCAAGATTTGTTTTGTTTCATGGAAACTACATACTATTCCTATACTTAATCATTAATTAAGAGTATAAAGGGTAATATTTCCAAAGAGAATGTACTAAGAATAAAGTCCTCCTCGAGGATAGAAATTGTCAACCAAATTGCCTCTAAGTCTGATTTATCCTAGTACATTTCCTCAGATTGAGGCATTGCAGAGAATGGATTAGTGCTGCTACTGTATCTGACCATTGAAGATAAATTATGACCCAGAGATGGTCAGTTTGGGCAAAATATCTTCCAATTTACTTATTTGTTTGTTTTTACAAAAGGTAAGATGCTTATAACTCAAGAGTCAAGGCTGGGTCCACAAAATGAAGTGATACCATGGGCTTTGCACAAAAATAGTAGATGCTGAATTTTTATTTCTTCCTCTCTGTACCCATCTGAATTTGTTCACACATAATACTCTTGTTTTAAGGGCAATCCATTGGCAAAATTTTCCCCTCCCATATTCCCTGCCTAATTAGATACTTAAAAGAGAAAATTAATTAGGGGAAAGCATGCCCAGTCCTTCCCAACTAAGCGTCAGAGACATGGATTGTATTTTAACCTATTCCCCTTGTCCTTTGACAACTCAGTTTCTGATAGCGTCTCTACTGTTGCTATAGAGACGATGATATCACCAGTTGCGATTCTGATGTCACTCTTCAGTCCCAAAAAGGGGGAGGTACGTGGAAGGCTGGGGGAGGAAACAAGATCTTGAGCTGAGCAAGAACATCCCAGCATCTTCATTGACTTTTAACGTATAGTCTGGAGTCTTCTGTGGTTCACTATTCCAGTGCTACAGAGGTAGGAAATTCCACTGGACTGATAAAACAGCCCATTTTCTGAGCCTCTGTATTTAAAAAGGAGAATTCAGTGACAAGTGATGGTTAACTTTTAATGTTCAACCCAGCCTCCCTCTTTGCATTGTTTTAATTTTACATCAGAGTTTTCTGGAAATAAACGAGCCTCTCACTCTGTAGCATTACAGCTACACCTATCATCTTTGCTGCTGAAATTTTAATTTTATTGCAGATTTAACCAGATCTCTTTAGCCATCCTTTTGGGATCATGAGAGGGTCTTACTCCTCACTTCCCAATTTGACGATGAGTCTGGAATCTTAACTACCTGCTGACTTCTCTTCATTGTGTAACTATTCCAAAAGTTGTGGGGGGGGCGGGGGGGTTGTTTGTTTGTTTGTTTGTTTTTCCTCCCAGTGCTCTAATAACAAAATCAGACCGGTGTAGCTCTGAGTCCTGATTCTTATTTACTTCCCTCCTCTCTACTGTTATTTCTGAAGCCTTGGCTAGACAATAGAGAACATGGAAAAGTCAGGATATATATATAGCCATGTGGAGGCAGTGTTTGTATTTATGGGGCACCAGGGGAAGAAGCTAAGGAAAAGTGAAAATGGAGGGGATCCACAGAGAAGCTTAACAGTGAATGATACCACCAAGGGAAAAGACATGCACACACTTCTAATCCTTATTTATACAATCAATTATAACTGATGTCAGGAATAACCAAATTTGTTGAGTATGTACAATGTGCCTGGCACTTAGAAGAAGGGAATGAGAGAGAAAAAGAGAATGGATACAATTGAATATATTCTTCCTTTTTAAAACTAGTAATAAAACTTGGTTGAATAAACTTTAAAACATGATCAGATAGGTATCAACCCAGCAAAATCTTCATTTATGTTTCCTGTAATTTGGGCTCTTCTGTGACTTTAAGAACCTTGAGTAAACAGGAGCCTCTTGCTTATGATGGATATAGGAGAAAAATGCCTTGAGATGGAGCTATGGTCTGAAATGCAGGAACTATAACCAAATCCCAGTGTTAAGCCCTCTTTGGCTGCCATTCACGATTTGCATTCCTCCTCAATTATTACTGAGGTAGTAACCACATTGACACTTTTAAGGGGTGTCCCTTCTATGGGCCACAGGATCCCTCCATTGACTATCAAAAAATTTCATAGCTTCTGAGATGTTAACCTGCAAAGCTGTATTTAAAGGGCTATATGCAGTGTTTTTAACATTTCCTTTCTGGGCCTCAGTTTCTTAATCTATAAAATAAGGATATTAGAATAAATGGTTTCTAGGGTCCATTTGTTTATACACTGTATAGAGTTAACTTTCTTTCTTCATCAAATTTAATAGATAACACAAAGCATCTTTTTTCTATTTTATTTTCTACCCTAACTCCAGGATATTATTCACCAACTTTGAACTTAAGATATTTATGTATCTGTTCATTGGGTCCATTAAACTCTAGATTTTCCTTCCCTCTTTTTCAAATTTCATTATGGGAAATGTATACAGATTTAGAAGTCTGGATATCGTTATCATCAAAAGGTATTTAAGTACTTCATATAAATATAACTAGCCAGGACATTTAGGGAGCTTAAAGTCTAAAAGAAGTTTCATGGATGTAGATAAAAATGAAGAAGTCATAGAAAATAGAATAAAAACATTAGTACATGTAAGTGGAAGTGTTTGCTGGATATATATGACTAAAAGGTTATTGATTTATTGGTATTATTGGGATAGGAAGTTCTGTTAATAAATCGTTAGATAAATATTTATACCTTGGATATGTCTGTAGGGTGAACTTATCCCCAAGAGGAATCAAGCTTAAGAAAGCCTGAATTTTATGACTTACCACCATAGCAAACTTGAGCAAACCATTTTTTTGTTGTTGTTCTCAGATCCTCCTATTTAAGATAGAAAGAGAAGATTACCCTATCTGGAATTCGAAATAGACAGTATCCCTATATTCATTCTTTCAGCAGATAATTATTAAGCACCAACTTCAAGACAGTAGTTACTGTGAGAGATACCAAGATGAGTAAGAAAATGCATCAAAAACTAATGATGTACTCTATGGTGACCAGCATAATAAAAAAAACTTTTCACTTAAAAAATAATAAAAGATGAAATATATGTGAGCAATTAAAGGATGAGATGGGATGTAAAGGTTGAAGCAAAATATGATGGAAACTTTGGTGAAATCACGTTCAGTTAGGTATTTAGAAAATATTTCATAGATGTGGTAAGTTTGTCCTGACCTACCAAGCAAGGATGGGATTTAGAGAGACATCACTGGGGGTGCATGGATATTCTAATATGAGAGTACAATGCCCTAATGTCTTCTATTTAAATGTCTTAGAAGAGGAAGCACAAGGAAAATTTTTGATCTGGAAGCTAAATCAAATATTAACTATAAATTCCTTTTACAACATGAAGATGTATATTTCTCTCAAGTCCTCAAAAGAATATAAAGTGCTTTGAGATCCATGAATTCAGGACACTTACTCTTCATCCTAGCTACTTATTTTCTGACTTCCTAATCAAGAAGTTTAAGACTAAGCTATAAACTTTTAGTTTTGCCGTTGTTAAGTAAGCCTTTGTATCACTGATTTGAAAGTGGAGAATAACAATAGTCATTTCAGAAAGTGTTGGCCAGAAGATGGAATTTTTGTGTGTGTGTGTGTGTGTGTGTCATCTGGAAACATCAGACTGCACCCAGAATAAGATGTGGACTTTAAATTTGAATGTCGTTTTGTGCTCATGACTTGTGCACTACATGTGAAAAATAATGAGTAAGTTAAAATCATTATTTGCTAATAAGAGCAATAGAGTTCATATGTAAAATTAGTTATTTTTATTTGTGTCTTTCCATTGCAGATCCCTTATATTTCATGGCAGGAGGGGTGGGTAAATTTAGGGATAGTGAAGACAACAACAAATTAATCACAAGCTTTCTTCGTATCTCAGAACCTGTCCTCAGTAAGAGTAAGTGATCACATAATTTCCTTCCTTATGTACTTAATTTTCTTTCTTGCTTTTTAATTGTAATATATAGCTTAAATAAGTCAGGAGCCCCTACTGATTTTGTCATTTTTTATTAGAAGTAATTTATTAAGATAAAATATCAACTGGAGGTTGAAAGGTAAGCTTCTGGCTCTCACTTGTTCTAGGAACAGTTCAGAGCAACCTGTTTCCAAGTCTTCTCATTCTCTCTCCAAGTAATAGTAACATCCAATCCTTTATTCATGGTACTGTGCTTACTCAAGTATAAGAATATTAGCATATAATATTTGCTGAGAGATAATAAAGGCTTGACTTCATAGGCATTAAGAACTCCCTTGTATGGTTAAAAAAAAAATTAAGATACCAAAGAATGTTAGGCAATCTTAGAAAATTTTTAAAGAAAAGAATAAATAAAAATAAATCTGGAGCCAGACAGTCTTTCTCAGAGAGAATCCCCAGACCAGGGATTCTCATTCTTATGTAGATATACTTTAGAATCACGCAGGATGCTTTTAAGATATTCAGTGGCTAAGTTTCCCCGCCCCCAAACCATTGAAATAAGGTTCTTTGGGAGGTAATATCTCAGTCAGTATCTTTAAACAGTACTCTGGGTGATTCTAACATCTAATCAGGGAGGAAAACCCACTGTGTACCCAAGGAAACTATTGTATTACAGTGGCAGGAAGAGTAAGAGAAACAGTGTCCCTAACCTGAGTTAGTGATTAGGGTGTGAAAACAGGTACAAATCTTTGTGGGAGCAAAGGACAAGTAGCTCTTAAAAGATCTTCTATTTTTTTTAAATAATTACTTGTAAGTAATTATATAAACTAAGAAAAATAATAAATCCATTTATAAATAAACTTAAATCGTGTGTAATCTGATTTGTGTTGGTTTTATTTTGAGGGAGGATGTCAACCCCCACCATTGCCCAAAGTGCTTTAAAACATTTCCAATTAACCAGATATTCAACTCTTAATCATGCTTATTTCAAGCAATTCTTTATAAAATTTAATTTCACTGTAAAAAAAAAAGTAGGATAAGCTTTTGGACTTTATTGTAACAGTTTAAAACAACTTAGAACAATTTTATTTTTTTAAGGTTTTTTTGTATTTTTAATTAACATATAATGTATTATTTATTTGAGAGAGAGAGAGAGCCTGTGCACAGGAGCAGGGGGGAGAGCAGAGGGAGAAGCAGACTCCCAACTGAGCAGGGAGCTGAGCTGATCCCAGGACCTCTGGATCATGACCTGAGCTGAAGGCAGATGCTTAACCCCTTAACTGACTGAGCCACCCAGATGCCCCTATAACAATTTTAAATAAATGTTTTATTTTGTCCAAACCCAATATGAATGTACATTTTGTATACTTCTTAAAGATGTTTACATTAGAGAGAAGAAATTGGCCATCTTATTCCACCTTGTTGAGAAGTATAGATGTAAGCAAAGTTTATAATGAAAGAAGGGAACTTCAGTGTGGAAGCCTGGTAACGGAAGTCTGGCATGGAAAAAGAGGTCAAAGAAAAGCTTCTTGTAGATTATCTCTGGACAAATATTATGATAATTAGACATGTTTTCAAAGACCATTAAATAAGATGTGATGCTAAGGAAAGCAAGTAAGACTAAGGCCAAAGGAATAGGGGCTGTTATGCTAAATTTTGAGGTTAGCAAAAAGCAAGTATAAGCAATTCTTTCATGAAAAGTGGCAACAAATGGAAGAAGAAAGTGGTAGCAGCTAAAGGGAGGCTTAGGGTGGGAGAAGACAGCTAAAATGATTATCAGTTTTCTGGTTTGGAAGACCAGTTAGATGGCAGCATCATTACTGAGATTAGGGAGTAGAGCAAAGTATTGGGAAGATTATGGAACAATCAACATCAGCAAGGGCGTCCATGCAAAGGTCCATTGGATGGTGTACATGGCATCTCTTTTCTCTTGGCATCCAGAAGTTTGGCCGAACCATGGAGACTAAGAATTTCGCCACCCTTGGATATTTGGAGGATAGATTGGTCTTAAGGAGGAGCTACTAGACTTACTGCTAATATAAGTTGTTAGTGCTCTAGAAATGAATGAAAATGAAGCATATTTAATTTAAAAATAAGTTGGTGGAGCAAGAATGGGCAGGGAAAATATAAATTAATTCTATTTTGATCACATTGAGTTTTGAGTGTCTAGTGAAAAATCCAGGATGTGGAAAGGCTGTCAAGCAAAGACACATAGAGCAAGATGTGGCTACATAGGTTCATTCATGAACAAATTTGTATTAAGTATCTCTAGTATATACCAGGCACTGGCCTCAGTACTAGAGGTACAAATGTTTAGGAATCTTCATGCAATTGAGAACTAAGAATGAAGAAATCTAGAGTTTCATGGGTTGAAGTAGCTCTTGGGACAGGTCTCTATTGAAAGCATTTCTCCTGTTTTCCACACCTCAGCCATTTGTCTTAGTTCTTCTTAATTTCATGTAATCTGTCCTTTGATGACCCTTTCTCATTTTTTTTTTCTACTTCCAGATGTCGGAAAGGGTTGACTGGTTACAAAGCCAAAATGGAGTATGCAAGGTTGATGTCTATTCACCTGGAGACAGCCAACCCCAGCACTGGAAAATGGTAAGGTTCGACCTCTTTATAAATACTGATTTGGGAATAAGTGGAATACCATTAAGAATAGACTTATGGGGTGCCTGGGTGGCTCAGTGGGTTAGAGCCTCTGCCTTCGGCTCGGGTCATGATCTCAGGGTCCTGGGATCGAGGCCCGCATCGGGCTCTCTGCTCAGCGGGGAGCCTGCTTCCTCCTCTCTCTGCCTGCCTCTCAGCCTACTTGTAATCTGATCTCTCTGTGTCAAATAAATAAATAAAATCTTTAAAAAAAATCAACTCTAGTTTAAAAAAAAATAGACTTATGAACACCACCACCACTACTCACCTCTCTTATTCACTACTCTTACTCACTACTCACTTGAAATTCTTGGAGGAAAACATGAACTCCTCTAGAACAAAAAGTTCTTATCCATAGTGTTTTGGGTGAAAAATCCTATATATGGTAATTTCATAGAAGAAATATAATATAATTAATGCAAAACCTATATATTACAGCTCTAAAGTTTTCTTTAATTTTCAAACAAAAGGGGATTGGATTTCAAACAAATGTCTACAAAGTTCATAGATACTATTTTCTGAAATTAGGATGCCTCAGAATTCTCCGAACTGTAAGCTGTTATCTGAGTAACATTATCATTCTGCCATTGTCATTCAACAAACATTTATTAAGTACTTAGTATCAGGCACTGTAAGTCAGGGTCCAGTCAGAAGATGGAAACCATAGCAAATAATGTGATATTAAAAAATTTAGTCTACCCCTGAAACAAATAATGCATTATAATTTTTTAAGTTAAAAATAAAATTGAGTAAAACGGTTAAAAAAAATTTAGTGAAAGATAGTTAACAAGTTAGCTACTAAAAGCTGTAAAAGAGGACTTTAAGAATTTGAGAAGTAGCACGTGCAGAGAGTAGCCACTACCCCTAGGCTGCAAGAGAGTGAACAGGAAGAGACTAAGAACTCAAAGAAGCTCCCTCCTTCAGCCAAGGTGACTTCAGATCTCTTTGGAGAGAGTGTGGCTGCCAAGGAGCACTAGCCTGCTGGGGCAGAAGACACTTGCCAGAGGGTTCACTTGCCAGAGTACAGTGTCTCTCCAGTGCCCTTTAGTAACCAAGCCAGCTGCAAAGAGGGGTCCAGTTCCAGTGTCACAGAGCAAAGCAAAGAAGGGTGGACTTGGAGTTGAGAGACAGTCATGGATAACTGGCATAGACTCCGTACTAAGTCCTAGGGTCAGAGATATAAAAACAAATTAGAGTTCTGTCTCTTTAAGGATCTCATAATCTAACAGGACCACTATGGCAATTCTCACCCTTTGTATTAATATTTATCAAACACCTTTTTGCATGTAATGTTACATGACCCATCTTCTATTTATCCAAAATCTATTTGGTCTATCTTAGATAGCCTAAGGAAGAAAACACTAACAAATCTAAGACATTAAGACATATAGATAATGAATATCCAGTTACTATAGAGTAAGTGCCAATCAAAACTGCTTCTATTAGATCTTTTATTTACCTCTGCTCTTTCATGTAGAAAAACAAAAGATAGATGAATTTCAATACTAAATCAATAAACAAAATCATAATTTTTCATTAACCAATAGACCCTAAATATAAGAAGTTCATGATAATTTGCCAAATGGCTTTTCTGACAATAATTGCTATAGGTATTTAAAGAACAGATCAAAGTGGGAAGGGGTCAGAGAAAATTTCATAAAGTATATTTAACAGAGCTAGAGGTAAAGACGAATAGGATGGTAGGTATGTATGTTGACTTCAAACTAAGAAGAACCCTCAGTATCATGTGGAAGTAGGAAGATATTACTGCTTACAGTTAATGCTTTTATGAATGACAAATACTGATAGCTTAGAGTCTCAATTCTAAACTTTCAGCCATTAGATTCAAATGTCTAGTTTTCAACAACAATCACAAGGTGTACAAAGAAGCAGGAAAGTGTAGCTCACTCAAAGGAAAAAAGTAGATCAACAGAAATTGTGTCTGAAAAAGACCTGATGGCAGATCCACTAGACAAAGACTATAAAAACTTGAGGCACCCCAGGGGCTCAGTCAGTTAAGCATCTGCCTTCAGCTCAGGTTCTCGTCCCAGGGTCCTCAGCTTGAGCCCCATGTCAGGCTCCCCACACAGCAGGGAGTCTGCTCTTCTCTCTGCCTCTGCCCCTTCCCCCCACCTCATGCTCTCTCTCGCATTCTCTCTCCCTCTCAAATAAATAAAGAAAATAAAAATAAAATCTTAAAAAACAAAACAAATAACAATTGTCTTGAAGATGCTCAAAGAACTAAAAGAAACAGGGACGCCTGGGTGGCTCAGTTGGTTAAGCGGCTGCCTTCAGCTCAGGTCATGATCCCAGGGTCCTGGGATCAAGTCCTGCATCGGGCTCCTTGCTCAGTGGGGAGCCTGCTTCTCTCTCTGCCTCTGCCTGCCACTCTGCCAGCTTCTGCTATCTCCCTCTCTCTCTGACAAATAAATAAATAAAATCTTAAAAAAAAAAAACAAACTAAAAGAAACATGTGGAGAAAGCCAAGAAAACAATGTATGAACAAAATGCAAATATCAATAGATAGAAAACCTAGAGATAATGTAAAAGAAATTCTGCAGATGAGAAGTATCTTATATACATTACTATAAGAGTACAAATTTTGTGCATGTTATCTCATTTACTACTAATTGCATCACATGAGGAAATTATTAAAATTAACAATAATTGGGTGCCTGGGTGACTCAGTCATTAAGCATCTACCTTTGGCACAGGTCATGATCCCAGGATCGAGCCCCACATCGGGCTCCTTGCTCTGCCGGAAAACCTGCTTCTCCCTTTCCCACTCCCCCTGCTGGTGTTCCCTCTTTCACTGTGTCTCTCTTTGTCAAAAAAACAAATAAAATCTTTAAAAAAAAAATTTAAATAAAATTAACAACAATTACCACATGATCCAGCAATTCCACTTCCAAGTGTGAAGGAAAAGAAACAAAATCACTATTTCAAAGTGATAGCTGCACCCTGTGTTTATTGCAGCGTTATTCACAATAGCCAAGACATGGAAGCAGTGTAAGTGTCCATCCATGGATGAATGAATAAAGAAAATGTATATATACACAATAGAATATTATCCAACCATAAAACGAAGGAAGCCTTGCCATTTGCAGTAACATGGAAGGACCTTAAGGGTATAAGCTGAGTGAAATAAGTCAGACAGAGAAAGACAAATACGGTGTGATCTCACTTATATTTAGAATCTTAAAAAATAAAACTCCTAGATACAAAGAACAGTTAGGTAGTTGCCAGGGGTGGGTGGTATAAGAGTGAGCAAAATGGGTTGAGAGAGTCAAAAGGTATAAACTTCAAGCTATAAAATAATTAAGTCCTGGGGATTTAATGTACGGCACAGTGACAACAGTTGTTAATACTGTATTGTATATTTTAAAGATGCAAAGAGAGTGGATCTTAAAAGTTCTCATTACAAGAAAAAATAATTTTGAAATGTGTTTTTTTTTTTTTATTTGACAGAGAGAGATCACAAGTAGACAGAGGCAGGCAGAGAGAGAGGAGGAAGCAGGCTCCCCACCGAGCAGGGAGCCTGATGCGGGCCTTGATCCCAGGACCCTGAGATCATGACCTGAGCTGAAGGCAGAGGCTTTAACCCACTGAGCCACCCAGGCGCCCAAGAAAAAATAATTTTGAACTATGGTGTGGTGAGGGATGTTAACTAGACTTATTGTGGTGATCATTTTGAAATATATGCAAATATTGAATCATTATATTGTGTACCTGAAACTAATATAATGTTATATGTCAATTAAATCTCCATAAAAAATAATGAACTTTCAGCCATGCATCAGAAGTAAACACAGAAACACAAGACTCACCTGTCCAGAAATCAAAGAACTCTTCTACTTCTACATGGGCACAAAATTCTTAATTCCTTTGAGCTTGACATGGGCAAAAAAAAGCTAGCAAAACAAATTTTCCATTGTCTCTTACCCAACAGAGAATAGATCTCTGTAAACATTTAATCCATTACCCCTGGGGCAAAAAAAAAAAAAAACAATTAATCCATTAAAGAGATCACGAGGTGGTTAAACAATAAAACCAAATTCTTGATCACCACTGCCACCAATGGTTATTGGCCATCAAGGAGCCAAATTGAAAACCAAAAGCAAAATTAGTACAGAGAAAAATTAAAACTAGAAAAAACAGAATGGGGGTGGCTTAGTCTGTTAAGCCACTGCTTTCAGTTGAGGTCATGATCCCAGAGTCCTGGGATCAAGCCCTGCATCAGGCTCCCTACTTAGTGGAGTGTCTACTTGTCCCTCTCCTCCCCACTCATGCTCTCTCTTGCTATCTCTGTCTGTCTCTCATAAATAAATAAGTAAATAAATAAAATCTTGAAAAAATAGAATGCAAAGTTCTGTTGCCACCTTGGATTCACCTCTGGGGTCAAAAAAAAAAGATGCATCTGGTAACACTTCCCTCAAGATAATATTTATCTCTGTTAGGTGGATCTGCTAGACATCTTGGCAAAGACTTAGAAAACTGTTAAAAGATCATTTTCAGAGAAGGTGAAATAATGACTTTCACATGTGTATAAAAATAAACTCATGGTGGGGTGCAGACTGGGTGGCTCAGCCCATTAAGTATTGGACTCTTGATCTTAGCTCAGGTCTAGATCTCACAGTTGAGAGTTCAAGCCCTGCATTGGACTCAATGCTGGATGGGGAGCCTACTTAAAATTAATTAATCAATTAATTAATTGATTATCTCTTTATTTTTCTAATTTTTCTATTTCTTATCATTTAATTAAACTTATCTCTCAAAATAAATTCATGGTAAAAGGTTTTAATCATTAACAAGGAACTGGTGAGGTTCAAAAGAGAATCAAAGAAAAGAACCACATATATAGATCAGGAATATTGAAGTGAATGTGAAAATGGGGGCAAAACTGACCTTTTCTACAGTGGAACCTTCTCTGGTCAGAGTTAACATGTATAAACAATAATTATATTTCATTGCTCTCAGTATCTACAGAGTTGTAACATAGCTCCAGGAGAATCAGTATCAGAAAATGTGGAAGTCTGTGCTATAGCTTATGCATAGTTTTCTACTAAAGTGTGAAACTTCCCTGAAGTAGCTGTTATTCAAATTAGGAGAACCATTTAGGAGGATTTTGCCCCAAGTGTCATGGCCCACGGACAGCTTAAATCAGCCCCATAGCAGACTAGTAAAACTACTTTTTTCTTCTCTCCAAGTCATCAAAACGTAACAGTGTACTGGAGGAGAGCCAATTCTAGAGTCAGAGCTGGATTTGAATACTAAACTCCATCATGTGGCAGCCAAGAGATATTAGCCAATTTATGTAACTTCTCTAAGCCACAGTTTTCTCATCTATGAAACCAGAACAGTAATACCTCCCATGCAGGCTGTATATGAGCATTAAGGGAAATAATATGTGTAAAGCACTGAGCACAGTGCCTGGCAAACACAAGTATTTAAGAAATCGTAGCTAGTAGAGATGACTGGGTGGCTCAGTTGGTTAAGCATCTGCCTTCGGCTCAGCTCATGATCCAGGGTCCTAGGACCGAGTCCCACATTGGGCTCCTTGCTCAGTGAGGAGCTTGCTTCTCCCTCTGCCTCTGCCGTTCTTCCTGCTTGTGCTCTCTTTCTCTGACAAATAAATAAAAAAATCTTTAAAAAGAAGGAAGAAAGGAAGGAAGGAAAGAAATACTAGCTAGTAACTTATGTGACACTTGGTAAAGTGCCAAGTTATTCTTTAAAGATGGGCAATACTTGTAGTCATTCCTAGACAGACATTACTCTAATATAATTAGTGTTCCTTTATATTTGATAGTAAATAGGACACTTTCATGTACTTCTTATTTTAGCCTATGTTCAAGTGAAAGTTATAGATTGTAATACATAAACATAAATATATATATGTGCTTATTACAACTAGTGTCCATTAAAAAATCTGTATTCATTCAAAACTAATAAATTGTCCACCAATATTAACTCCTCAATTAAAAATCGATTGTTCACTTAAGTGATATCAAATAGTTCATTGGAAGCCTTTTAATATATCAAGACCATGTTTGTATAGCCCAGCAAAGTGATTAATTATGAACAATTGTCTTTGAATTCTCTAATTTTTTTAAAGCTATAGTTTTAATAAGAGATCTAAATAAAATCAGATAAGCCATAGAAAATAGCAAGTAATTCAAATATAAGAAAAATTGGATTCAGTGCAAATGCTAACTCTGCTATGTAGCAGATGACTGTCAGATCTTAAGGATATAAGAAATATAAAAGAAATATAAATTTAAAAAATTTAAAAATTTAAAAGAAATATAGTGTAGTGGCTTTGAGCATGGGCCCTAGAGTCAGACTGCCTGGGTTGGAACTCCTGCTCCAACAGTGATTAGCTGTATAACCTCAGATAAGTAACTAACTTGATCTTTCCTTTCTCCAGTTCCTTCTTCTGTAAAATGTGGATAATAAGAGAGCTAACATTTAAGTTTACTGCAAGAATAATGTTAAGTGGGGGGCATCTGAGTGGCTCAAGCAGTTAAGCATCTCCCTTCGGCTCAAGTCATGATCCCAGGGTCCTGAGATGGAGCCCTGCTCTTCGGAGAGTCTGCTTCTCCCTCTCTCTTTGCCCCTCCCCCTCACTCATGCTCTCTCTCTCTCTCTAATAAACAAAATCTTTTTTTTTTAAGAATACTGCTAAGTGAGATAATAGTCTTAAAATACTTAGAACAGTGCCTGATACATGCCTAATGAATGTTGGCTACTTTTATTGTGATGATACAGCAGATGAGGCTTGAGAAAGGTGACCATTTTTGTAACTAATCTTTGAGGTTGTCCTGAATGTCCCATATCTTTACTTTGTTATAGTCGGATGAATCCTTGTCTATTTTTAAGGAAGCCTCAAATGATCCTATCAGAGTGCTCAGCTGGCTCCGCAGAGACCTGGAAAAAAGTACAGCAGGATTCCAAGATGTTAAATTCAAGCCTGGAGAATCCTCATTGAGTGGGGAAATGAGTGAGTTAGGAGGCCCCCGCAAGGGTTTCTCTGTGGACTATTACAATACCACCAACAAGGGCAGTCCAGGAAGATTGCATTTTGAGATGACTCACAGAGAGAACCCCATCCAGGGCCCCGGTGTCCAACTTGGTAATGGGAGTTCAGTAGATGAAGTTTCTTTCTATGCTAATCGCCTTACAAATCTAGTCATAGCCATGGCCCGAAAGGAGATCAATGAGAGGATAGATGGCTCTGAAAACAAATGTATTCATCAGTCATTGTACATGGGAGATGAACCCACACCTAACAAAAGCTTGAGTATAGTGGCATCAGAACTGGTGAACGAGACTGTCTCTGCATGTTCCAAGAATACTACCTCAGATAAGGCTCCAGACTCTGGTGACAGAGCCTCAGGATTATTACAGAGTCCCCCAAATTTGAAATATAAGACCACTCTGAAGATCAAGGAGAGCACCAAGGAAAGCAAGGGTCCAGATGATAAGCCTGCTTCTAAAAAGTCTTTCTTCTACAAGGAGGTGTTTGAATCTCATAATGCAGGTGATGCCAAAGAGGGTGGAAGGTCCTTACCTGGGGAGAGAAAGATGTTCAGAGAGCAAGAAAGGCCTGATGACTTTACAACTTCTATTAGTCAAGGGATCATGACTTATGCTAACAGTGTGGTATCTGATATGATGGTTTCCATCATGAAGACACTGAGGATCCAAGTGAAGGATACAACCATTGCCACCATTCTGCTAAAGAAGGTACTGCTCAAGCATGCAAAAGAGGTCGTCTCAGATCTTATTGACTCCTTCATGAAGAACCTCCACAATTTCACAGGGACCCTCATGACTGATTCAGACTTTGTCTCAGCTATAAAAAGAAGTCTGTTCTCTCACGGAAGCCAGAAGGCCACAGATATCATGGATGCCATGCTGGGTAAGCTATACACTGTAATGTTTGCAAAGAAACCTCCTGAAAATATCAGGAAAACTGAGGACAAGTCTGAGAGTTACTCCCTTGTCTCCATGAAAGGAATGGCTAACCCTAAAAACCAAGATGTAAATTTTGCAACCATGAAATCTGAAAGTAAATTGAGGGAAAAAATTTACTGTCCTGCATCCAAACCAGAGAAGGAGAAGTCTTGTGCCGAAACTCTGGGCAAACACCTTATCAAACAGGGATTGACCTTTTGGCATAAAAATCAACAAAAAGAAGGAAGATCTCCAGGTTTCCCAAGGGCAACATTTGCAGCTCCCAACAAACAGTACAAGCCTGTACCAGACATTCCTCTCGGATATCCTTTGAATACTTGCAACCTCAGCCCCCCTGTGCATCACCAAGAGAAACCTGAGAATTGTATGTGTGATTCAGACTCCTGGGCCAAGGACCTGATCGTATCTGCCTTACTTCTGATTCAATACCACCTGGCCCAGGGAGGAAGCATGGATGCACAGAGTTTCCTTGAAGCTGCTGGCAGTACCAACTTTCCTGCCAATAAGTCCCCTGTAGTTTCTGATGAGTCCAGCCCTAAGTCTCCTCAAATGGGAGGTGACCGAGAAGAAGCAGAAAAGAAGGATCTGATGAGTGTTTTCTTTAACTTCATCCGGAATTTACTTGGTGAGACCATTTTCAAGGGCGACCGTAGCTCTGAACCCAAGGTGCCAGAACAGCCAATTAAGGAAGAATATAGCCACCAGTGTGAAAGACCTGTAACCCCTTCTCCCATCAAATTAAGTGAAGGAGATGAGGCTGGTAGTCCCTTTGCTGGGCTGACCAAAATGGTTGCTAGCCAGTTAGATGGCCACATGAATGGGCAAATGGTAGAACATCTGATGGACTCGGTGATGAAGTTATGTCTCATTATTGCCAAATCCTGTGACTCTCCCTTGGCAGAGCTGGGAGATGATAAGTCTGGGGATGCGAGCAGGCCAACTTCAGCCTTCCCAGATAGTTTATATGAGTGCTTACCTGCCAAGGGCACAGGGACAGCAGAGACTCTCCTGCAGAATGCCTATCAAGCTATCCATAATGAATTGAGAGGTATATTAGGACAGCCCCCTGAAGGATGTGCAGCACCCAAAGTAATTGTCAGCAATCATAACCTAAGTGATACAGTTCAAAACAAGCAACTCCAAGCCGTACTTCAGTGGGTAGCCGCCTCTGAACTCAACGTCCCTATTTTGTACTTTGCTGGTGATGACGAAGGAATCCAGGAGAAGGTAAGGAGGTAGAGTCAGAGGAATTTGGGAAGATTTATTAAGGGTTAATTAGGGTTTTAAGCTCTATTTTCTTTCTGAATGGGAAGATAGCTACAAGAAGAGTAGGAAGAGGACAGTGAGAATTTGAAGATGCCTCCTGGCAGAGATAATGGATGAAGTAAAATTGGATTTTGCCCAACAAGAGGCATATCAAAGGGTAAAAAGGAGGGATAAGTTTATATATATATATATATGTATATATATATACATATATATGTATATATATATATATATGTATATATATATACATATATATGTATATATATATACATATATATATACATATATATATAATGTGTTAATTTATCATGTGTATATATGTGATAAATCAAATCTGATTCTTTTTTCTGCATATATTGGTGGGAATTCACAGATGAAAAACTTCTAAGAGACTTTAGTAAAAGAATCAGATAAAGGTCTGGGCCTCAGCCTGAAATTTGCATAGGACAGCATATTGCCTTAACAATGAGAAGGAGCTGCTGGGAGGCATCCCGGGAATGTACTGAGGGGGTGGGAGGTTAGGGTAAAGGATTTAGGCTTATACCCTTTCAAACTTGTCATTACTCTCTCAGCTGGTTGTCTAGGAAGTGTTGGGGATTTGACAGGACTCAATAAATAACATTCCTCTTCCCCTTACTCTAAGTTCTGAATCAATTAAGAAGTAAGACTAAAGAATAAGGCACAAGGGAAATCAACATATCACTGTTATTACTGATAAAGGTAAGTGCGTGCCTTCTAACTCCTTGCTTCTCCCCATGAGGCCTTGGAACTGCTTACTCAAGAGAATTGTGCATGCATCTGGTAAGATTGGTATATAACTTCACAGGCAGACCTCAAAGGTGTTGTGGGTTCTGTCCCAGACCACTGCAATAAAGCAAAATCAAATGAATTTTTTGGTTTCCCAGTGCATATAAAAGTTATGTTTATACCATGCCGTAGTATATTAAGTGTCCAATGGCATTATTTATTTTTTAAAAAGTGCATACTTAAATTAAAAAAAGCTTTATTGCTAAAAATGCTAACCATCATCTGAGCTCTTAGCGAATATAATCATTAGTCAAGATCACTACAACAAATATAATAAGAATTAAAATGTTTGAAATACTGCAAGAATTGTCAAAATATGGCACAGAGACCCAGAATGAGCAAATGCTGTTGAAAAAATAGCACCGATAGACTCGCCTGGTGCAGGGTTGTCACAGACCTTCACTTTGTAAAAAATGCAGTATATGCAAGGTGTAGTAAAGCAAAACACAGTAAAACAAGTATGCCTGTATATCAGTTTCAGGTGTACATTCTAATTTGGTATCTGTATATAGTACAAAGTAATCATCACCATAGGTCTAGTTACCATCCATCACCCCACAATTCAGCTCTTGACCCATTTCACACACCCCTAACCTAGTATCCCTTTGGTAACCACCAGTCTGTTTTCTGTATATGAGTTTGGGTTTTTTGTTTGTTTGTTTTATTTGTTTTTGTTTTTTTACATTCCACACATAAGTGAAATCATACAGTATTTGTCTTTCTCTATCTGACTTATTTCATTTAGCATAACACCCTCAAGGTCCACCCTCAAGTTGTCACAACTGGCAAGATTTTCTCCTTTTTTATGACTGAGAAGTATTGTATATCTCACACACACACACACACACACACACACACACACACACACACACGCACACACACAGAGGGCCTATACCTTCTGTATCCATTTATCCATCAGAGGACACTTGGGTTGTTTCTGGGTCTTGGCTACTGTAAAAAATGCTGCAATGAACATAGAGGTACATACAGCTTTTCAAATTTGTGTTGTTGTATTCTACAGATAAACACCCAGAAGTGGAATTGCCAGATCATATGGTAGTTCTACTTTTAATTTTTTGAAGAATCCCCATATCATTTGCCACAGTGGCTGCACCAATATACATTTCCACCAACAGTGTATAAGGACTTCTTTTTCTCCACATCTTCTCCAGCATTATTATTGCTTGCCTTTTTTTTATAATAGCCATTCTGACAGGTGTGAGGTGATATTTTATTGTGGTTTTGATTTGCTTTTTCCTGATAACTAGTAATATTGAGCATCTTTTTATGTGCCTGTTGGCAATCTGTCTTCTTTCAAAAAATGTCTATTCCAATCTTCTGCCCATTTGTTTGTTACAGTATTTTTTTAATGTATTATTATTGAATATAGTCAACACACAATCTATTAGTTTCGGGGGTGCAAAATCGTAACTTTACAATTCTATGCATTATTCATTGCTCACTATAAGGAATGTAGTCACCATCTTTCACCATATGAGGTTATTCCAGTGTTACTGACTATATTCCTATGCTGAACTTTTTATGTCTTTGACTTTATAACTAGGGCTTTGTGCCTTTCCATCTCTTTCACCGATTTTGCCCATCCTCCAGCCTCCTTCCCTCTGGCAACATCCAGTTTGTTCTCTTTATTTACGAGTCTCTTTGGTTTTTGTTTGTTTATTCTTTCATTTTGTTATTTAGATTCCACATATAAGTGAAATCATGTAATATTTGTCTTCCTCTGTCTGACTTATTTTTTTGTGATTATGTTCTGTTTGCCAACATAGTTTGCCAGCATCATTAGTTTTTGATGTGGTGTTGAACGATTCATTAGTTGGCTATAACACTCAGTGCTCATCACCACATGTGCCCTCCTTACTACCCATCACCCAGTTACCCCATCCCTCCACCCCTTCCCCTCTGTAACCCTCAGTATGTTTCCCAGAGTCCAGAGTCTTTCGTGGTTTGTCTCCCTCTCGGATTTCTTCCCATTCAGTTTTCCCTCCCTTCCCCTGTGGTCCTCCTCCCTATTCCTTATATTCCACCCTCTTACACTGTTGGTAGGAAAGCAAGCTGGTACAGACACTCCGGAAAACAGTATGGAGGTTCCTCAAGACATCTTTTAACCATTATATTAGCTTTATAAGTGGTTAGTCCACTACCTTTACTTACCTTTTCATTTACCAGTGAGATTTTTACTTTCATACATTTTCTTGTTACTAGTTAGTGCCTTTTGTTTTTGGCGTAAGGAAGTTCCTTTAACGTTTCTTATAAGGCTAGTTTAGTGGTAATGAACTTTTTTTAGTTTTTGCTTTTCTGGGAAACTATCTCCCCTTCAATTTCGATTGATAACCTTGCAAGGTAGACTCTTCTCAATTGGAAGATTTTTCCTCCAGCACTTTCACTATATCATACCATTCTCTTCTAGCCTGCAAAGTTTTTGCTGAAAAATCTACTGATAGTCTTATGGGGGCTCCCTTCTATTTTCTCTTCTAAGAGAAAAGTTATTTTTTTTCTTGCTGATTTAATATTCTCTATCTTTAAGTTTTGACATTTTAATTATAAATTAAACTATGTCTTTGGGTTCACTTTATATGAAACTTTCCTTGCTTGCTGGAACTGGATGTCTGTTTCCTTCCCCAGGTTAGTAAAGTTTTTAGCCATTCCTTTTTCAAATAAGTTTTCTACTGTTTTTTTCTCTTTCCTCTTCTTCTGGGACCCCTATAATGAAGATGTTATTCTGCTTGATGTTGTCCTGCAGGTCTCTTAAGATATCCTTACTTTTTAAAATTCGTTTTTCTTTTTGCTGCTCTGATTGGGTCATTTCCAGTGCTGTCTTCTGGATTACTGATCTATTCAACTTCATCTAATCTTCTGTTGAACCCCTCTAGTGTATTTTTCAGTTTAACTATTGAATTCTTCAGCTCTGTGACTTTTGTCTGATACTTTCTAATATTTTCCATCTGTTGAAGTTCTCACTGTGTTTATCCATTCTTCTCCTGAGGTCAGTGAGCATCTTTATGACCATTACTTTGAACTCTTTATCAAGTAGATTACTTATCTCCATTTCACTATGGTCTCTTTTTTTTTTTTAAAGATTTTTATTTATTCATTTGACACAGAAAGAGAGATTACAAGTAGGAAGAGAGAGAGGAGAGAGGAAGAAGCAGGCTCCCTGTTGAGCAGAGAGCCCGATGTGGGCCTCGATCCCAGGACCCTGGGATCATGACCTGAGCCAAAGGCAGCGGCTTTAACCCACTGAGCCACCCAGGCGCCCTGGTCTCTTTCTAAGATTTTGTTTTATTTCATTTAGAACATACTCCTCTGTCTTTTCATTTTGTGTGACTCTTTAGGTATTTCTGTTTGTTTCTAGGTATTAGGTGACACAGCTATCTTTCCCGGACTTAAGGAGATGAACCTTATTGATCAACTGTGCTCTAGCTTTCGGTTGCTTCTCAGACCTTAGTGATGTTCTTTTTTTTTTTTTAATTTTTTTATTTGACTTCAATTTAATTAACATATACTGTATTACTACTAGTTTCAGAGGTAGAATTTAGTGATTCATCAGTTGCATATAATACCCAGTGCTCATTACTTCAAGTGCCGTCCTTAATGCCCATCACCCAATTACCCCATGCCCTCATCAACCTCCCCTCCAGCAACTCTCAGTTTGTTCTCTATAATTAAGAGTCTCTTAATGGTCTGTCTCCCTCTCTGTTTTTATCTTATTTTTTCTTTCCCTTCCCCTATGTTCATCTGTTTTGTTTCTTAAATCTCACATGTAAGTGAAATCATATGGTATTTGTCTTTCTCTGACTGATTTATTTCACTTAGCATAATACCCTCTAGTTCCATCCATGTTGTTGCAAACGGCAAGATTTCGTTTCTTTTGATAGCTGCATAGTATTCCATTGTATATATGTATACACACCACATCTTCTTTATCCATTCATCTGTTGATGGACATCTAGGTTCTTTCCATAGTTTGGCTCTTGTGGACATTGATGCTATAAACATTCGGGTACATGAGCCCCTGAGGATCACTACCTTTGTATCTTTAGGGTAAATATCCAGTAGTGTGATTGCTGGGTCGTAGGGTAGCTCTATTTTCAACTTTTTGAAGAACCTCCATCCTGTTTTCCAGAGTGGCTGCATCAGCTTGGGGAATGCCAAACTTTTGATCTTTGCTGTATGTTGCCTTGCTTTGCACTTATCTTATTAGGAATGAGGGTAAAGATCTTTTTATATGTTTAAGAACCACTTGAATTTCCTTTTTCATGGATGAATTGTTAATATCTTCTGCCCATTTTTCTACTAGGTTGCTAGTCTTTTTCTTATTAATCTGTAAGATTTTCATATATGTAAGAAAATTAGCCTTTATGATATTAAATATAATTTTTTGTCATTTGTATTTTTGTTTTGTTTTGTTTTTACCGTATAGAATTTTAAAAATGTTTATGTAGTCAAACCTAAGTAATTTTTCAAGTTTTTTCCTCGATTTTGTGTCATATTTTATTTTTTTTTTTTTAAGGTTTTATTTATTTATTTGACAGAGAGAGAGAGAGAGAGATCACAAGTAGGCAGAGAGGCAGGCAGAGAGAGAGGGGGAAACAGGCTCCCTGCTGAGCAGAGAGCCCAATGCGGGGCTCGATCCCAGGACCCTGAGATCATGACCTGAGCCAAAGGCAGAGGCTTTAACCCACTGAGCCACCCAGGCGCCCATGTGTCATATTTTAGAAAACATTCTACACTACAACACACTAACAAAACTTACCCATGTTTTCTTCTAGTACTTTTATGATTTTTAAAAAATATTTAAGACTTTGATCCATTTTTAATTCATTTTTATACAAGATATAAGGTAGGCATGCAACCTCTTTTTTTTTCCCCAGGTGGCTACCTGTGTTTGGTTCTTTTCTTGAATTTTCTGTTCTATTTCATTGAATTGTTTATCTACTCTTACTATTTTAATAGCATACTGTTTAAATTACTATTATTCTATAGTGTGTTTTAATATCTGCTAAGACTAGGGACTCCTTATTACTCTATCTCAAAACTTTCTAGGGTATATTTCTGTTTCTAACCCCCAGCCACAAGTAACCATTTACCTATTTTCTATCGTTATAGATTTACCTCTCTGTCATTTTATATAATGGAGCCGTAAAATAAATAAAATAAAATACGGCTTTTTTACATCCGGCTCTTCACACTTAGCATAATGTTTTTGAGTTTTATCCATGTTGTAGTATGTATCAGTTCATTCCTTTTTATTGCTGAATACTATTTCATGAAATGGATATACTGCATTTTGTTTATCCATTTATTAGCTAGAGGGCATTCATATTGTTTTTACTCCTTTGTTCTTATGAATAATGCTGCTATGAATATTCACATACAAGTCTTTGTGTGGACATATGTTCTCATTTCTCTTGGCTAACAAGGAGTGGGTTTGCTACTTCTGAAGGTAAGTATAATTCTTAAGAAACTCCCAAACTTTTCCAAAATGGCTGTACCATTTTACATTCCCACCAGCAATTTATGTGGGTTTAAGTTTCTCCACATTCTCATCAACATTATTTTGTTGTTGTTGTTATAGCTGTTATAATGGTATCTCACTGTAGACTTAATTTGATAGACTAACATTAAAATGACTAAGAATGTTGAACATCATTTTGTGTGCTCAATAGCCATTCATATTTAATCTTTGGTGAATTGTGCAAATCTTTTGCCCATATTTTGACTGGGTTGTTTCTTCATGTTATCAAGTTATAAGAATTCCTGGGGCACCTGGGTGGCTCAGTGGGTTAAAGCCTCTGCCTTCAGGCTCAGGTCATGATCTCAGGGTCCTGGGATCGAGCCCCACATCGGGCTCTCTGCTCAGCAGGGAGCCTGCTTCCTCCTCTCTCTCTGCCTGCCTTTCCACCTACTTGTGATCTGATCTCTCTCTCTGTGTCAAATAAATAAATAAAGTCTTAAAAAAAAGTTATAAGAATTCCTCATATATTCTGAAAAAATATCCCTTATATTAAGGAGTTAAGGAAAACAGAATTCCTTATATATTCTGGATTCAGGTCCTTTATCAGGTATATATGATTTGCACACATTTTCTCTTAGTCTGTGGTTTGTCTTTTTACTCACTGGAGTCTTTTGAAGAGCAAAAGTTTTTAATGATAAAAATCTACTTTATCATTTTTTTGCCTTTATCGCTTGTATTTTTGATGTTATATCTAATAAATCTTTGCCTAACCCAGTGGTTCTCAACTGGAGGCAGTTTTGCAACCAGAGGACATTGGGCAGTGTCTGGTGACATATTTTGTTGTGTCAGCTGTGAGGGGAATTGCTACTTGGGTCTAGTAGTAGAGGCCAAGAATGCCGCTAAGTAAGCATCGTAGAATGCACAAGGCAGCCTGCAACCAAGAATTACTTGGCCCATAAGGTAAATAGTGCAAGACTGAGAAACCCTGACCTAACCCAAGGCCATGAAGATTTTCTCCTTTGCTTTCTTCTAAATGTTTGATAATTTCAGCTCTTATATTTAGGTCTGTGATCCATTTTGAGTTCACTTTTTGTATATGGGTATGCAGTTGTCTCAGCATCATTTGTTGGAAAGACAAATAGATATCTGACCCTTTTGAATTCTCTTTCCCCTTTTTAAAATATCAATTGACTGTAAATGTTGAGGTTCTGGCTTTCTTTTGATTGGTGTTCCAATGATACATTTTTTAATAATTTTACTTTTAACTTACCTGTATCATTTGAAGGGAGTGTTTTTGTAGGTAACGTATAGTTGGGTCATGTTTTTTTAATCCATTCTGACAACTGGTGTGTTTATGCCATTTTCATTAGCCTAATTATTGATATGTTTGGATTTGGGTCCACTGTTCTCTCTAATTCACTTCCTTTTCCCCCATTTGTTGCCTTCTTTTGGATTATTTAAAAATTTTTTTTTAGTACTACATTTTAATTTATCATGTTTTTGACTCTATGTCTTTATGTTGTTTTTTAAGTAGTTTCTCTAAGGATTACAATATACATTCTTAACTTCTCAGAGTCTATGTAGAATCAGTAGTTACCACTTAAACAGTGATGTTGAAATCTTACTACTATATAGGTCTCTTTACCTTCCCCCTTATGCTGTAGTTATTTTATATAATCTTACATATATTGGAAAAATCCTTAGACAATGTTATTTTTTCTCTCAATTATAAAACATACAGCCATACCTCATCTGATTATGCTTCACTTTATTGTGCTTTGCAGATAATTGTGTTCTTTACAAATTCGAAGGTTTGTGGCAACCTTGTGTCAAACAAGTCTATCAGTACCATTTTTCCAAACAGCATTTGCTCATTCCATGTCTCTGTGTCAATTTGGGTAATTCTAACAATATTTCAAACTTCTTCATTATTATATTTGTTGTGGTTATCTGTAATCAGTGATTAAAACTCACTGGACACTCAGATGATGGTTGGCCTATTTTAGCAATAAAGTGTTTTTAATGATATACATTTTTTTTAGACATATGCTATTGCACACTTAGTAGTGTAAACATAACTTTTGTATGAACTGGGAAACCAAAAAAATTTGACTTGCCTTATTGTGATATCACTTCATTGTGATGGTCTCGAATGGACCCACAATATCTTCACAGTATTTTAAAGAACTAAAAAAAAATAGCTTGTTATTTATATTGAGATTTTTACTGTTTCCGTTGTTTTTCATTCATTCCTGATGTTCCCAGCTTCCTTCTAACATCATTTTCCTTCTGTCTAAATAATTAGAACACATTTTAGTTTTCTTTAGTCTGAAATTTCTTTTGGCCCTTATTCCTGAAGTATGATTTTTGATACAGAATTCTGATTTGGCAGTTCTTTTTAGTGCTTCAGAGTGTTGGGTCGTTTCCTTCTGATTTCTATGGTTTCTGATCAGGAATCTGCTGTCATTTGAATTGTTCTCTTATAAATAATGCAGCATTTTCTCTGACTGCTTTCCTATTTTTTTCTTTTTCTTTAATTTTTAGCAATTTGATTATGACAGGTGCTAAAATGAATTTCTTTGGGTTTATCTTATTTTAGGCTCACTGAGCTTTTTGAATTTGTCAGTTATATCTTTTGTTAAGCTGGGGAAACATTCATCCATTATTTCTTCAAGCATTTTTTTCTGCACCGTCCTTTTCTCCTCTCCTGGGGTTCTAATGACATAATCGTAAGACCTTTGGTATTGTTTCAGGCCCCTGAGCTCTATTTTTTCAGGTTTAATTGAACAAAGTTTAATCAGTCTCATGTTGTTCAGTGTTTTGTTGTTGTTATTGTTGTTCTTCCCTACGAATCAGTCTTTAAGTTCACTGACTTTCCTCTCATCTTCATTCTATTTAGTCCACTTGGATTTTATGTTTTTTAGTTCTAAAATTTTCATTTGTTTCTTCTTTTATCCTCTTTTTATTAAGACTTAGTCCTTCCATTTGTTTTAAGAACATCCATATGTACTTCAGTCTTTCTCATGGAAACTTCCCCTTTTGGAAAAGCTCCTGATCTTTGGCCTGTTTGTTTTCCTTTTGACTCTCAGAGAGTCGGGTGCAGAATACACAAAATAAAAATCTAATTACTTAGATGAACGGCAATGTACTGTGTTCATATGGCTAGAATGTTTGCTTTGGCTAATTTTTCTCATTTTGAGCTTGGAGAGAGAGCTAAACATAGGGTTCCCAGACTGGGGCATGCATGTTGCCTCTGCTACTTTCTAGCACTGTATTACTGACAAGTCTCACCACCTCTCTGGGCTGCACCTTCCAGGGACTGAATGGATCTCTGAGCTGCTTCCCTGCTCTAGCATTCTAGGCTGTCTGTTCTGTGGGGCCTGGAAAGTACCATGTGCTTTTGTCCTCAGGCTATTTCCCCCCTGCTCTTGTTTGGTCTTGGGACAATGATAGAGACTGTTTTGTGACATTACAGTGAACTTAAGAACTTTAGAATTCTTAGGAAACAGGACCACCACTGACTAAACACCCACTGGAAGCAGCAAGATTTAGCCTTAGTGGGAAATTGCATGTTCCGTATGATGGGCAGGTGGATGCTGACATCTCTTCTCTAAGGATGATATAACTCTCCTCTGTCAGACAGGCTGCATACTTTCCAGTTATGGAAGTCTTCTCAGCATCACTGCAGTTTTCCAAGGTCTGCCCAGCCTCTCTGTTCTAGCCTTGGCAGGCCCTTTCTGGTCGGCTCCGGGATGCTCTGCCCTCCACTACTGCTTTTCTTTCCTCTCCACAGCTACTTCAGCTCTCGGCTGCTGCTGTGGACAAAGGACGCAGTGTAGGTGAGGTCCTGCAGTCAGTGCTGCGCTATGAGAAGGAGCGACAGCTGGATGAGGCGGTGGGAAATGTTACGCGGCTGCAGCTGCTGGACTGGCTGATGGTGAACCTGTGATCAGCGCCCAACTACTGCTTTCCTCCCTCCCCCTCCCTTCTTACTTCCACAGCTTTCCTCTCCATATCCTTACAGAGCCCTAACATTATCTTCATACCACTCACATCAAAGACATGTCATCTTAGGCTAGCCACTGGATTTTGCAGATTTTCCTATCCATGCAAGCAAGGACACAAGATTAAAAAAAATTACAATTAAAGGGCTCCAGGTGTCTGGTTTCCTTGGGATCCAAAGGGACAATAAGGTAAAGAAATTTCAGGAATTAAAAAATAATCAGATGGATGGCAGAAGAAAAATAATGCTGTCCTGAGAGGCCCTGGCTAAGGTCATTCAACCTGTTTCTATGTTTCTGATCTGTGCCCCAACTCGAAGATGCCCTGCCTTAAAGTGTTCCTAAGAATAAGAAGCCACAATTTATTTTAGCCTTTATAACCATGCAAATCACAACATATTCTCTATTCAACCAAAATCATTCTAATTATGATATTGAGGACATGGCTTCTTCTCCTGTCTCTGCAGAGTTGCAGAACCATTGTCTCCCTCAACTTTATCCATGGTTGAAGATAGCTAGTGTCAAAAGAAATCCAGAAGACCTGAGTTCTATCGCCCGTTCTGTACTTCTCTGGCTATAGGACCTGGGACAAGTCACCTGTTACGACACTTCTCCCATTTAATGTTCATACCACCCCACTTAAGAGGCATTTTCTGTTCTTATCCTAACCTTTCTGTGGAATTTTATATTTTTGATCTTTCTAGAAACTTTCTCCTTTGATTTCTAATTTTTGTGTTTTTTTGTTTTGCTTTATATCTCTTGGGGGCTCTACCCCCTGGCATATTTATCTTTCCTACTTTCTTTTGACCCTCTGCTCTTCTCATTCTGTTTCACCTCTCCTGGGTGATCTTTTCAAAACCCACTGCTACAATTATCTGGTGCCTTCCTTCATGAAATATTACATAGTAATTAAAATGAAAACTATAAAGCCAGGTATATTTTCCATGTTGTTTATGAGGTTATGATCTTCAGAAGTTTCTTATAAAACTGTATCTATTCTATAATTATAATCATATAGAGATTATGTATTCATATAGAGAAGGACTAGAAAGCCAAACAAAGGAGATTTTGAGGATGGTGGATGAGTGAATATATCTTGTTGTTCACTCAGCTTCCCTTCCTCTGGGAAATACTCTGTCCCCGACCCCGTGGTGCTACCATCGTCATAGCATGGACTTGGGACCCAACCTGTGCAGTCACAGGATCCCAATATCTCAGACATAGCACTTGGTTCAAGTCCAGTCATTTCTGAGACTCAGACAAAAGACTGCGTCTTTTGACTGGATAGTGGTGGTCACTTTAACTTCTGGGCAGAGCTCGTCTTTAGAATGAAAACCACAAAAAGAAGCAAGGCTGAGAGGAAATCTGCGCCCTATGACCTTGTCTGAATTTTTAGACTCTACAATGCCTGATATTACACTTATCCCTCCTGATTCCCCAATAACACAAACAAATAAATGTCCTTTGTTGCTTAAACTAGTTACCAGTTAAATTTAGTGATCTTATCCAAAACCACTGCTTCAATTATCTGGTGTCTTCCTTCATGAAATATTACACAGTAATTAAAATGAAAACTATAAAGCCAGGTATATTTTCCATGTTGTTTATGAGGTTATGATCTCAAGAAGTTTCTTACAAAATTGTATCTGGTCTATAATTATAATCATATAGAGATTATGAAAAACTAGTTTTTCATTTTCATTTTTAAACAAGAATCCTAACAGGCCAGCTGTCTTGGGGGAAAAAAAATGTAGTGTTCTGTGAGTGATGCTATGACATCGAGTGCTTACCAACCTTCACCCCCATATACACACATCATTCTATCTGGTTAAGGGCATAAGGAGGGAGCGTAGGTGCAAGGACATCTCATCCCTCATAATAGGAATCATGCTAACTGGCCATGTGAATAAAGTTTTTTTTTAAACAAACCTTTATGCATTAAAAAACAACAATCTGAAATATTGTACAATATAAGTGCTGTCTCTAATACAAATCATTGGTGGAAAGGAACAGGACACACCTTCAGCAAAGGTCATACAATAGGTGGTAAAATATTCATGTTCTTGGGTAAGGAGTTTCTACGTTGTTTTCCTGGGGAGCTCTTGGACTCCTCTGGTCCAACAAATGCCTCTGGCTTTCCGGAAGCTTCTGTTAGTTGAGGCAGCTGGACAACGTCAGCTGCCTGCTGCAGAGAGCCCTGCTGATCACCCGAATTCTGAACCTGCTTAGTGAGGTCACTTTTTATTTTGTCTATGGTGTCTTCTTTGATGATCATCTCTGCTGAAGGAGAGAGAAGACAAGGAACATGTGTTCAGATGTGAATTATATTCTGCCCATTAGACTGTAAATCACTTGGGGAAAATCATGATTGTAATGATATGAAAATGCACATTCTATGTGCTTTACAGATGAGTAATGCTTAGAATAATGCTAGTTCTTATTTTTTTAATTTTTTTAATTTTATTTTTTCAGTGATCCAAGATTCATTGTTTATGCACCACACCCAGTGCTCCATTCACTTTACATTTATTAATTTCTCTGATCCTTTCCACAACCATAGAGAATAGGTGTTATTCTCATTCTCATAAATGAAAAAAACTGAGACCCAGAGTGGTTAACTAAATTGCCAGAGGGCCCACATGTGGTAAATGGTAGAGCCAGAATTTAATCCCAAGCAACCTGACCCCAGTGACCATGAATAAAACCATGAAGCTGTATTGCATATAAAAGATATCTCCATAATGCCTTACTCTGATAAAAATTCAGAAGGTAATTACAGCTCAGGCAGAGGAGGACACAGTGAAAAAAAGGAAAGGAGGAGAAAGGGAATTGAAGACAGGAGAAAAGTGGAAATTCCTAATGATAAGGGGGCAAGAAAGAAGGAAACCCACAAGTCTCCTGAAACAGGTTAAATCTCAAAAGTGAGAAATGGCAGGTTAGTAGTGATTTAGTCAGAATAACTATCCAAGGTTGAGTTCAGAGAAATTGATGTGAATCCTCCAGAGATACCCAAGCCCTGGACTACAGGAAGAGGACCAGCTATTTGAGGGGCCGTACCTTTTATGTCCAAGTGATGATGCCCTTTAACTTTCGCCTTCCGACCCTCAGAGGGGAGACCGAGACTGGCTTTCCTCAGGGTCTGGGGCCTGGACCGTGGTTTGAGATTCCGTGGCTCATGAATCCAAGCATGCTTGAGGGCCTGGTCAGGGGTCATGCGAAGAGAAGGTTCCCATCTATATAACAACAAAGCCCAGCACGGGTTATTGTTTTGCTTCTCTTTCTCATGTTGAAAACATTTTAAAAGACCCCAAGAAAGAACCTAAATAAGATAAACTAAAACTAGTTGATTCTCAAAGATATCATCATAGAATAGAGATTACAACATATAAAAATACCTGGAAACAATTATGAAAACAATCTTGTAGGAAGTTTGCATGACAAACCAAGGAATATATTAGAGCCCAAGTCTTCCAGAGTTCCTAGAATTTCTCTCCCAAGAAATATAGAAAATCTTAACCATGGGGACTTAGGGGTCAATAAACTGAGATCAAAACAAAGAGATGCTTAATTTCAAGTTCCAAACTATAATCTGGCCCTTCAAATATATCACACACAATATTACAGAGTGCTAGAATATTAGTATTTTAAGGAGATTTGTGTATCATCCAGCCAAACATCTAATGCAGTAACAAAAGGCATCTGACCGAACCATCAACATGGAATCATCTGGCCATTCTTGAGTATTTTTAGTGACAAGGTGCTTAGTCACAGAATTACCTATTTCAATCTTGATAAAGCCAATTCTTTAAAAGTTCATTTTTATTGATCCAAAATTCACACTTTCCAGGAACTTTTACACTAGTAACTTAGACCCAGATTCTAATTTTACCCATTAACATTACAGTAGTCCTCCCTTACCCATGGGGGAATTCATTCCGCCCCTGTGGATGCCTGAAACCACAGATAGGACGAAATTCTGTATATACTAAGTCTTTTCCTATACATACATACCTCTGATAAAACTTAATTTATAAATTAGGCACAGTAAGATATTCACAATGATAAATGGAATAGAAAAATTATAACAATGTACTATAATAAAAATTATGTGAATGTGGTCTCTCCCTCTCAAAATATCTTCTAGTGCTATACTCACCCTCCCTATGATGTGAGACGATAAAATGCCTATGTGATGAGATGAAGTGAGGTGAATGACAGAGGCAGTGTGAGGTAGTGCTAGGCTAGTACTGACCTTCTGACAAGAAGTCAGGAGGAGGACCATCTGTGTCCAGATTGCAGTTGACTGCGGGTAACTGAAGCCACAGAAAGCAAAACAATGGGGGGGAAGGCTACTGTATACAGAATGAGACCACTAATCTTTTATGTCACAATCCTCCAACTTTCCAAACACATTTACAACACTATTAAGTGTAGCCCTATAATAGGATTGTTACCTTCCTAGATAAGAAATTTCATCTGTCGTCTTACTGGTGTCCATCATGCTGGGAATAGCTTCTAACTGCAGGTAGATGGCATTAATATTCTAGATTTACAAGGTCATAAACAACTCAAGCTCCCAGTTCTTTTTCAAATGAACTGCTGCTAAGCTATAACTCCCCTCACCTGAATTTCTAAACTTAGCCTACAAAAGCTCGACATAAGACTTTACATTTACCCCTTTTAAATTTAATTCAAAATATTTAGTCTGTCATTCCAAAAATCTGCTAATTAGGAAAAAAAAAGGATAAGATAATAGGCCCCATTAGCTTGATCACCTCTTGCAAGTTGTGAGCAACTAGCCCTTCGCACTCCTTGGTTCTGGATGTTGTGTCCAGCTGTGTTCTGAATGGTTGGGGTTTCTGGATAATTCACCTCAGTCTCAGTAGTGAGTTTCTGTCATTTGTTAATGCACATTCACTCTGTAGCCTATGCAAAAGGCTGGGGCAGGGGGACAGACATAATGGTGGAGTATAGCATCCTTCTCTAGCTCCATTCTTCAGATAAGTAGCATGACTCTCTAGAAGGGAAAACTTCCAGCAGTACTTGATGGCCTGTCCTCTGAGCCAGTAGCTTAATTCCCTGAGTGCACAAATATAAGAAGAGTATTTTGCTAAAACTACTCCATCCCACTGGAAGAATGAGAGAATATAAACATATGGTTTCAAAAATACTCAACAATTATAGGACTGATATAGCTGAAAGGCACCTTGGGAATACTTCATTATAAAGAAAAAGAAACTGAAGCCCAGAGAGAGACAATGACTGACCAAATATCATGTGGCTTATCTATTTGCCACTTAGTGGAGATACACTTGCAAAACCTCTTTTAAAAGAATGACAAGAGCTAACATTTTTGAAACACTAAGCATTATTCTGAATGCTTTATACTGTTCCTTTTTTTTACTATGACCTCACTGAAGTACAGAACCTAATTTCCAAGAGTCAAAATTAGCATATAGATTCTAAAAAGTGGTACATAATAAACAGTTTATAAATCATCCCTTCCCTATTCCTTTAATTTAGGCTGTAAATTCTAGGGGAACGGTGGCGGGTGGGGGGAACCCAGAAACCATATGCTGGGCGTGTATGCAGTTACATCATGCAAGAGGTTTCCCTCAGTTCCTGAAGCAGAAGCTATTTAGAACTGGCATACAACTTTGCTGCCAGGCAGTCTGAGGCCAAGAAGGCAAGCTCTACCCACACACTAATTCAGGGCAAGTCACTGAGCCTCAGCTTCTGCATCTCAAAACAAAGCAAATCATCTGCCCTGCTAATCACACAGGAACGGAAGACAACAGTCTGATGAGGGAAAGAATTCTACAGACACTCAAGCTCTATGGTCAGTGTTTTTTATTATTTTTATAACTGTGTTCCAGCCCCAGACTTTCACCAGCAAACATGTGGGAAAATACAGTGTTTAAGAGTAAACCCAGAGGCAAAGACACCCTTGCAAACTCACACCAAACACCTTCTGAGAAAATCCAGGAAGCTGGTGTCGTAGGTTTTCAGCACCATCGTGAGATCCTTGGAATCCGGGTATCTTTTTTTCCCCCTGTTGTTGGTCATATTTTTAGGAAAACCTTTGGAATCTTTAGAGATACAACATTCTGTGTTTAGTTCTATGTGTTAATATACATTAGTCACATCATAGCTGTTCACTCAATCATGCTGCTTCTTGGAGTGGTCTTTGCAGCTCTAGCTCTGTCCTACACCAGCCCCATCCCACACACCCGAACAGGCTCTCCATCTCAGTCAGATGGAAAGAATCACATGTAGATTGTGCAATGAACACAATTAACCTTTACAAACAATTTCCCCCCTATTCAATGTTCTGAGCCTCCTTCCCACCTGCTCCTCCCAAAATTTTAACCTTAACCAGGGTAATATAATAATGATAATAATAATAATAAAATAAATCTGAAGTGACAAAAACATTCAGCTCTGAAAAGATGTTGTCTATTATTGGATTATCTATGCCCTTGCTCCTTTCCCACTAACCCAATAAAATAAGAATTTGGAACATCCCTGAAGTATAACAAGAAAGTCATTATAGGAGAATCATCTGCTTTCAGAACTCATTTATAAGCCACACAAGCAAATTAATCTCATTACTTTTTTATAGTCACATAAAACCTTTGTCCATAAATTAGATGATTAAACTTGGTTTGTTGCTTAAGACACAGCTTGGAGGGCGCCTGGGTGGCTCAGTGGGTTAAAGCCTCTGCTTTCGGCTCAGGTNGAATATTATTCAGCCATGAGAAAGAAGGAAATCTTGCCATTTGTACCATGAATGGACCTTAAGGGTATTGATTTAATATAAAAAAAGAAATAATTAGGGCGCCTGGGTGGCTCAGTGGGTTAAAGCCTCTGCTTTCGGCTCAGGTCATGATCTCAGCGTCCTGGGATCGAGGCCCGCATCGGGCTCTCTGCTCAGCAGGGAGCCTGCTTCCTCCTCTCCCTGTCTCTCTGCCTGCCTCTCTGCCTACTTGTAATTTCTCTCTCTGTGTCAAATAAATAAATAAAATCTTTAAAAAAAAAAAAAAAAAGACACAGCTTGGAAATGACTTCCTTGAGTCATTTTGACTGATTAAAACTCTCACCAAATGTATTTATCATGCCTAGAAAGAAGTCCTGAAGACAGCTCCAGAGGTTCCCCTAAATTTTCTGTGCAGTGCTTTGAAGGTGAGGCCACTCATTTGGACATCATGTTCAGAAAAGTTGTGCATGTTTAGAAAAGGTGACCACTTATGCTCGCACCTTGTAAATCTGCATATGGAAGGATGTGAATATACACACACAATTTACACATTAAACTGACCTCTCGCAAAAACTCAGTGGGGTTCACATGATGGATATTCTGGAAAGCGCATAATGAAGCCCTTCTATTACTTTTGTAATCAGTGCAATATGTGAGCCCTCAAAAAGAACATCTGCTCACACTGATTCCTAGAAGAGACCACGAATGTGTATATGTGTATATGTGTATATACACACATGGGTCTGTGGGGGTCTAGCCTAGGGCATAGGTACTGTGAGCTCATACAAACCCCATTTCCTTTTTGACTACAGCACCAGTGCTCCCATTTGATCCTATGTTGCTCTTTTACAAGTGACTGAATAATCAGGATCACAGGCATAAATAACAGCTCCTAAAGTAATCATTATGTAATTTTTTTTCTTGTACAAGTTTTTCTCACCTCTCTGACACCCCCCAGTATTTAATAAATCTCTCCGTCTCCTTCTTGCAACCTGGGGCACCTAAATATCTTACTGCCTTTGAAGCAACATCACTTTGCTGCTAATGAGGGTATAAACAACAAGTGTCTGGGGGTTGAGGAGCTGTTGGCAGCCCAAATCTGGGGAAGAGAGAGTCAATAATTGAGGTGAACATAGTGTTTCTCAAACTTACCATAAGAATCACAAAGATCTGTTGTCAAAAACATACAGACTCTTGCATCCCACCTCAAATCTGCTATATCATAGGTTACACAGGAAGATAATGAAAATTAGCATTGTTGTCAAGTCTCCAACTGATTCATATAATCAGACAAAGTTTGGGCAATGCTAAAGAAGATGCAGATCCCAATAAAGTCCTTTCTTATGCAGGAAATGTAGACATGTGGATATTGCTACCAAAAAAACATCATTATTCTAAAGCTTCATTGATGGTAAAAACCCATACTCTGAACCAGACCCTCTTACCAAGATGCCCTACATTCCATTACTTTTATTGCCCTTCACAACGTATAATCTTAAATTCAGTGTTATGGGCTTAAGACGTAACTCTTCCCACAATGTCTTTGGCAAGAGGGAACAACAATATCCCTACTTTTCTTTCCCTAAATCCTTTGAAATCCAAAAGGCTAAATTAAAAGTGGTGAACGGTAAAATCATTATCTGGAGTTAAAAGACCAGTTCCATTGCTCTATGTATGTTATACCAACAAGTCAGCTAGATCTTCCTATCTGCCCTCAGACTGCTCTAGAAGAAGGGATAGTGTATGGACACTGTTCTAATGCAGCCAGGACACTGACCATGCCCAATCGGAAGGTCTTCAAGGCTCCAACCATGGCTACAAGATGATGTCTCAAAGATTTAACCATTGGAATGGCATGGGACTAACCAATCAGAAAGGATGATAACTTTGGTACTGAAACAGGGTCATGGAGGACTCTCTGCTTACCAGGCCTTAAACTTTTAGTTTCTGGATAATGGGGAGTCCAATGGGTCCTAGGAAAGGGTGCAGGGGACCTGTGGCTGGGCAGGGGCTTTTTACCAAATGGTGCAGAAGTACATTACATTTTAAGCTCCACATGACTGAACTAACATATCCTGACTGACCATCAACATGACTAAAACCCTTTTTGTCCAGGAACTCCCATCAGGGTATTTTTAACTCTTTTATTGGTGGGGAAAGCTGTGGAAGGAAAGTAAGGGATTTACCCCATTTTGAAGGCATTCTTGGGTGGAAATAAGAGGAGAGAGGGCTAGGAATGATGGCGATTCCATAACCAATAGAAGCCAATGAACTATCCTGATGAGAATCGCTGGTCAGAAATGTCATTCCGGATGGCATCAAGCCCCTGTCTGTGGAGTCCCTTTCCCTCATGTCTGGCTTCATTCTACTTGGCTGAACTTCTAGTTCCAGTCACTATGGATTTTTCAACATAAGAATTCCTTAGGTTTTTGTGGGTCTTTAAAATGATTTTAGATATGGGACTGAGTTCATCTATTTGGTGCAGTGCTCTGGAAGCCCTGCCTCAGTGGGACCTCGTTGATCCATCTGTCCATCTTGTACATGTACTGCACCAGTCAAATAGAAAGGCAGAGGATCAGAAAATCCAAAGCCTGGGAACTGTGATGGGGGGGACGGGTAGGCAGCATGGGGCCATGGATGAAGCTTAATTCCAGTAATTAGGTAACTGTCTTATACATAACTTACATAACTAGTAAGTCACAACATATCCACAGCCAAACTATTCCAACAGCCTTTACCCATTTTACCGCAAAGTTGCTATGATTCTGGGATAGTAAAGATTTGGAGGATTAAGAGAATTTCAGCAGAAAAGAATGATGTTTCATTAGTGATATAATGTAGCAAAGAAATTTCCCACTATTCTTAAAAAGAAGCTTCTGGCTTACATCTTTCACAGCACTCACCAAAGCACAAACCCTCCCCAATGTCCATAACCCATCCACCCTAAGCCTGATGATTCACAGACCTGTACCCCTTGGGCAAAGAATAAAAATAAAATTTAAAAAAAAAGGTGATGGGAATTAAGGAGTGCATTTGTTAATGATGAACATTGGGTGATGTGTGGAAGTATTGAATCACTATCTAAACCCAATATTATACTGTATGTTAACTGGAATTTAAATAAAAACTTAAAAAATTAAAAAAAAAATAAGCTTCTGTTCTTTGATTTCCCTGCACAGAACATAATGTGAAGGGGCAAGCTGCTGCAGAAGTGAGAATTTACAGGAAAGGGCATAGTTATAAGCTTTGAAGTTTCAAGATCTACTGATAGATCTGATAGATCTTCTGAGCAGGAACCTGGTCATTTTTATGCCAAGACCTTCTTCCCAGTGTGACTCCCCCATCCCATTTCCATCATGTTTTCTGGTACCACTTCTCAGCAAGTTTTTACTTTTCGAGCAGAAGCTCCTAATCACAGCTTGCCCTCTGAGATGGGCCCTGGGCAAGAGCACTGAATGATGTTTAGTTACGGGGTTATCTCCAAGGTCTGTGAGGCTTCATCATCACAATAGGAGAAGAGCATTAGGCCTGGGAACTTACCAAAGAATGTCTGTCTCCTGGAAGCCGTCTGAATGAAGTGGCTTGGTGGCAGGCCCAGCACCTTCAACAAGTACAAGGCAGTCGGTTCACTCTTGTGGAGTCACACAATAGAGCTGGATGGGACTTTGGCCAAATTTTGCTTCTACAGATAAGGACCCGGGGATATTAAGTGATAACCTCAAGCCAACCATGAAAAGGCCCAGAGCATAGGTCTCCTGATTCCTAATTTAGGGCTCTTACAGTATCCTGATCATCAATATCAGCCATGTTATTCTAAATAAGCATTAAGACCAATTGAAGGTAGTCAACTCTTAATGGTGACCAGATCTCATTGTCAGAATAAATAAACCAGTGTATGTGTTGACCACCCTTGAATTAATGAATGACACATCCCAACTCTGGGAGGTGGAAATCACCAGATGGGCATCAGTCCATTATATGACAAAAGAAAAAAAAAAAGGTGTAGCACCTACCTATTCACCTTTACCCACTGCAGCCTATAGGGATGCACAGAGACAGAGAAATTACAGGTGTCATCCTCAGCCCTGGGTTACCTATCCTTGAAGCTGGGTTCCCAGCCACATCCATACAAAACCCTCTCCCTCCCCCTCCTCCTCCTCCTCCTCCTCCCCCCCTCC
>LNAC01001519.1:2471-30682 GCA_002007465.1 Ailurus styani | reverse complement strand
CCTCCTCCTCCTCCTCCTTCTCCTCCTTAGCCTTGGTAACACTGAGGTAAGGAAGAAGTTGAATCAGTTCTGGGCCAGATGGACCTCAACCCAGATCCCATACTCCCCCATTCTTCTTGGTATTAGAAACAGGATTGGTTCAGGAATGCTTCATTAAATCATTCTTCATCAACCTTAGAAGCCAAGTATTCTGATCATCTCATTTTAGAGCAATCCAGAAAGGGGAACTGACTTGCTTAAGAGAAAGGACTCGGACTAGACTCCATTTTACTGATTCCCAGGCCAGTGTTCATTCCATCATAGATATCATTTATAGCTACCATCACCTAAATTATTTTAATACATATTAGTTTCAACCATGAAATGAAACTATGTTTAATAATTCTCAAGGGTACGTGTGTGTCCCTCTGACCATCTGTTACTTTGAGTCAATCTAGAAAATAGAGATTTGGGATGGATAGATAGACAGATATTAGATAGACAATTAAATAGACTAACATAATATATATATATACACTATATATAGTGTATATATATGTATATATAGTATATATAGTAGATATATATATTATGTATATATAATAAATATCTAACATTATATATAGTGCATATATAATATATATTTAAATAATATATATTATCTAACATAATATATAGTATATATAATATATATTATGTATATATAATATATACATAATGTATATATATTGTTAGTCTATCAATTATCTATATAATTATAGATTCTAATATATATATCCATATATATATGGAGAGAAAGAGAAATTAGGTCTTTGTTCATAGTCAAAATATCTTTGTTCACTGGTATAATCCTAAACTGTGAAATTTCTAATTTTTTAGGATTATTTTCTCCTGTTTTGTCTAATTTATCTCCATAAGATGATGCTTTTAATAATACATAATAAATCATCATACAATGAGTCTTTTTTCTATGTTAAGTTAGTCACCATATACTACATCATTAGCTTTTGATGTAGCATCCCATGATTCATTGTATGTGTATAACACCCAGTGCTCCATGCAATCCATGCCCTCCTTAATACCCATCACCAGGCTCACACATCCCCCACCCCACCTTCTAAAAACCTCAGTTTGCTTCCTAGAGTCCATAGTCTCTCATAGTTCATCTCCCACTCCGATTTCCACCCCCTTCATTTTCTCCTTCCTTCTCCTAGTGTCCTCCATGCTAGTCCTTATGCTCCACAAATAAGTGAAACCATATGATAATTGACTTTCTCAGCTTGACTCAGTGAATCTTGGTAAAGCCTTCTTATTGGAAGATATTCTTTCCAGAAAGTTAGGATAGTGAATGACTACTGACTGAACAATACATAGATTTGGATAGGTGTCATCTCTAGTTTTTAGATATTTCTGAGTACATTTGAAAGACTGGTATAATAGTTTCATTTTAAAATGTCACTATTCTAGCAGAAAGAGAAATTAAGAAAGGAATTGTGCCAAAATAATAAAATATCTAAGAATAAACTAAAGAGGTAAAAGATGAAAAAATGCTCAACATCACTAGCCACCAGGGAACTACAAATCAAAACCACAATGAGATACCACCTTACATCAGTTAGAATGGCAAAAATTAACAGAACAGGAAACAACAAGTGTTGGCAAGGATGTGGAGAAAGGGGAAGGAACCCTCTTATGCTGCTGGAGGGAGTGCAAGCTAGTACTGTTTCCATTCTGGAAAACAGTATGAAGTTTCCTCAAGATGTTAAAAATAGAGACACCCTATGACCCTGTAATTGCACTACTAGGTATTTACCCCAAAGATACAGACGTAGTGAAAAGAAGGGGCACATGCACCCCAATGTTCATACCAGCAATGTCCACAATAGCCAAACTGTGTAAGAAGCCCAGATGCCCTTCAACAGATGAATGGATAAAGAAGATATAGTTCATATATACAATGGAATATTACCCAGCCATCAGAAAGGATGAGTACCTACCATTTGCATCAACATGGATGGAACTGGAGGGGATTATGCTAAGTGAAATAAGTCAAGCAGAGAAAGACAATTATCCTATGGTTTCACTCATACGTGGAACATAAGCAATACTATGGAGAACCATGGTAGGGGAAGGGAGGGAAATTTGAAGGGGGAGAAATAAAAGATGGAGACAAACCATGAAAGACTATGGATCCTGGGAAACAAACTGAAGTTTTCAGAGAGGAGGGTGGTGGTGGGTGGGGATGGGTATTAAGGAGAGTACGTGTTGTGATGAGCAGTGGGTGTTATACACAGCTAATGAATCATTGAACACTACATCAAAAACTAATGATGTACTATACAGTGCTAAGTGAACATAAAAAAAAAAGGAAAGACCTGTACTCTGAAAATTCTAAAACACTGATGAAAGACATTGAAGACAACACAAACAAATGGAAAAATATTCCATGTTCATGGATTAGGAGAATAAATACTGTTAAATATTATAATATATGTGTGTATGTGTGTTGCATTCCATAATACCCAAAGCAATAATATATAGATTTAACGCAATCATTATCAAAATACAAACAGCATTTTTCACAGAATTAGAACAAGTAATGTCAAAATTTGTATGGAACTGCAGAAGACCCCAAATAACCAAAGCAATCTTGAAAAAGAACAAAACTGGATGTACCACAATCCCAGATTTTAAGATATACTATAAAGGTGCAGTAATCAAAACAATACATTGCTAGTACAAAAACAGACACATGCATCAAAGGAACCAAATAGAAAGCCCAGAAATAAACCTATGACTATACTGTCAATTAATCTTTGATAAAAGAGGCAAAATATGCAATGGAAAAAAGACAGGATTATACCAGTGAACAAAGATATTTTGACTATGAACAAAGATCTAATTTCTCTCTCTCTATATATATATATATAGATAGAAAGATATGTATATATATTTATATATTTTTATATGTCTAAGTATATATATAGTATATATATTTATGTTAGTCTACCTAATTATCTATCTAATCTCTATCTATCAAATATCTATCTATACATCCATACATCCCAAATTTCTATTTTCTAAATCGACTAAAACAGTGTTGGGAAAACTAGACAGCAACATGCAAACGAATGAAAATGGACCACTTTCTTACACCATACACAAAAATACTTAGAGTGGATTAGCCCTAAAGTGAGATCTGAAACCATAAAAATCCTAGAAGAGAGCATAAGCAGTAATTTCTCTGACATCAGCCATAGCAATATTTTTCTAGATATGTCTCCTACGGCAAGGGAAATAAAAGCAAAAATAAACTGTTGGGATTACATCAGAATAAAATACTTTTTGCACAGCAAAGGAAACAATCAACAAAACTGAAAGGCAACCTATTGAATAGGAAAAGATATTTGTAAAGGACATACCTAATAAAGTGTTAGTATCCAAATATATGAAGAATTTACACAACTCAATATCTAAAAAATAAATAATCCAATTAAGAATGGAGAGAAGACACAAATAGACATTTTTCCAAAGAAGACATACAGATGGCCAACAGATACATGAAAAAATACTCAACATCACTCATCATCAGGGAAATGCAAATCAAATCCACAATGAGATGTTACCTCACACCTGTCAGAATGGCTAAAATAAAAAACAAGAAACAACAAGTGTTGGCAAGGATGTAGAGAAAAAGGAACCCTCATGCACTGTTGGTGGGAATGCAAACTGGTGCAGCCACTGTGGAAAACATTAAGGAGTTTCCTCAAAAGTTTAAAAACAAACAAAACAAAACAAACCAAAAATAGTTTAAAAACATAATTACCATATGATCCAGTAATCCCATTACTGGGTATTTACCCAAAGAATACTAAAGCACTAATTTGAAAAGATAAATGCACCCCCATGTTTATTGCAGCATTATTTACAAAAGCCAAATTATGGAAACAACCCAAGTGTCCATCAATATCTATTGTATATAGATACACAATGGAATATTACTCAGCTACGAAAAATAATGAAATCTTGACACTTGCCACAATGTGGATGGATTTACAGAATATTATGCTAAGTGAAATAAATCAGTTAGATAAACACAAATACCATATAGCTTCACTTATATTCAGAATTTAAAAAACAAAACAAACGAACAAAGATAAATGAGACAAAACATAAAACAGACTCTTAATTATTGAGAACAGATGGTTACCAGAAGGGAGGTGGGTGGAGGATGGGTGAGCTAGGTCAAGGGAATTAAGAGTACACTTATCAGGGTGCCTATGTGGCTCAGTCGGTTAAGCATCCAGCTCTTGATTTTGGCTCAGGTTGTAAGCTCAGGATCATCAGATCTAACCCTACATTGGGCTCCATGCTGGGCATGGAGTTTCCTTAAGAGTCTCTCTTTCTCTCTCCCTCTGCCCCTCCCCATCCCACCCACCCTCAACTCATGCTTGCAAGTGCTCTCTCTCTCAAAAAAATAAAAATAAAAAGAATACATTTGTCATGTTGAGCACTGAGTAACGTATAGAATTATTGAATCACTACATTATACACCTGAAACTAATATATCGCTATATGTTAATTATACTGGAATTAAAGATTTTTGAAATGAACAAACAATAAAAATAAATAAAAATGAAAAATAAAATGTCACCTTCATAATATGTTGGAAATTTCAACCTCTGCAACGATTTAAATTTATGATAAAAATGTTAGATCAACTCAAAAGTGTACAGAGGGGCACATAATTCCAAAATACTTTTAAGGAACATCCAACAACAAAAGAAGTATGCAGGCCACAGTCCTTCAGCGACTCTGATGTAGCCCAGGGTTTGAGAGTGCAAGCTCTCTATCCTGTGGCACCTCAGCCCTCCCCCTCACCTCCATGATGCAGGCCAGCTGCTCCACTTCATTCTCCCCAGGAAACAGAGGGAAGCCTGTGTACAACTCAGCCATGATGCAGCCCAGGCTCCACATATCAATGGCCATGTTGTAGGGATGGCCCAGAATCACCTCTGGGGATCTATAGAACCGACTTTGAATGTAGGTGTATACTGTCGGGAAAGAAAGAGAACCAGCAGGTAAAATCCTTGTTTCCAAAACACACTTCTCCAGGACACCTTCTCAGGTGAAGGTCGAGGATAACTAAGACTCCCCCCACCCCTTTTCACTCTCCGGCTTTGCAGGGAGATGGAAATAGAGCTGACCAGCACTTCTGAGTCAAGTTACATAAATAATTTCATCAAATCTTCCCAGCAACCTGATTATCATATGGTGTTACTATTCTCCCTTTATAGGTCAAGAACTCTAAAGTAGGCATTGTTCTAGGGAAGGACATTTAAGTCAGCCAAACTTGATAAAAAAGGAAACAGACTAATATAAAGCTAAATTTTCAAACTACAATGTAAATTTGGGGTAGATATCTTCTGAAAGTATTGTGAATTGTCAAGGGAAGAGGCATAGTAAAATGGAAAAAGAAACAGGTAAAATGCATACCCTTCTAATGTGTATTTAATATATCATGTGCGTTGTGTTGTATAACGTATAGAACGAAGAGCCCACAAAGTCTCAGCAGATGAAGCTGTACAGAAAACAAAACGGTGGGGAGCCTAGATTTTTCAGAGGTGGGAGAAAAGGGACATTACAGTTTACTTCCGCAAGCTAGCATTCTTTACCTAGGTGCTGGCAGAGCAAGGATTCTATAGTCACTTCTCTGCTGTTTGAATTGGTTACAGTAAAAAAATAACAATTTTGTGACTTAAAACAAAGTAAAGTATAATAACAATGAATTTTACACCCTGCCTATGTACAAAATGCATTTGATGCACTTTGCAATCAAAGTACATATATACACAGCATAACTTTGAAAAATGGATTTAATGGACACTTCTATAATCCTTAACACGTGGGTGGATCAGTCAGTTAAGCATCTGCCTTCGGCTCAGGTCATGACTCCAGGGCCTGGGATCCAGTCCCTCATTGGGCTCCCTGCTCAGAGGGGAGCCTGCTTCTCCCTCTCCCTCTGCCTGCCGCTCTCCCTGTTTATGCTCTCTCCCTCTCTCTGTCAAATAAATAAATAAAATCTTAAAAAAGAAATCTTTACCATGTGCCAGGCGCTATTCCAAGTGCTTTATAGAAAGCAACTCTCAGTCTTGCAATCCTGTGAAGTATGTGCTATTATTGTCCCCATCTTAATATGAGAAAATTGAGGCATACAAAGATTCAGTAAATTATCAAGGTCATTCAGAGATAAGTGGCAGAGCTGGGATTTGAACTCAGGCCATTCAAGTCTAGTATCCATACTCTGTAGCACCTCACAGTTAAAATAAAGATAAAGGGAAGTCAGAAGACATGTAGAGGGGGAAATGACTATCCAGAGTAAGGATAGGATCATTACAAATTCCACTGGGAGCATCCTGGCAGCCAAGGCAAGCGCTGCACAGTTTTCGTGGCTGAGAGGAGTAAGCAAATGAGTACTTTGTGGGAGGCAGATTGTTTTCTAGCTGGAATTTCTTATAGGTTCCATACTATAAAAGATAATGTGTGTCTTCAAAAGTAGTACTGCAGAATATGTGGAAACAACCATCTGGTAATCTTTTCTTTGGCCTCAGGAGGCTTCCTCTGACATGCCCTGCCGCCCTGAAGGCTGGTTCCAAGCCCCTCTTTGCTATGCCCTTAGCACAGTCCGTACATACTTGTAATCACTGCACCTGTCCTATTACCTTTGTATCTTTGTTTCTTCCACTGAACTGTAAGCAATCAGAGCACAGGACATGTTTGGTTTTTTATTCCTGTACCCCGAGTGGTAACAGACCTAGAGAAGATCCTCAATCAGAGTTTGTTAAGTGGTACATGTTCTTGCCATCAAACTTGATAAAAGTCAAAAGAAGAGGCACTTCAGTCAAGTTCAGTGACATTTGTGCAAATGTATTTCAATGCTATTTTCTGCATTCTAGCCTGGGAAAAAATATAAAGTCTAGAGAGTTTAGGGCAGTGAATCCCAAACCTCAGAATGGCTGTGTGTTCTACAGAGCAGAGTGCTGGGGTCTCCCCCCAAAATTTAGAGTCACTACATCTGGGGTGAAGTCCTGGGACCTGTAAATTTTCAGAGGCCTCTAGTAATTCAGATGCACATCTAGTTAGTTTTGGGAGTCAAGGCTCTGGGGTAATTCCAGATATAGAATTTAAGAGCTGCAAAGGACCCTTGTGGTATTTGAGTCCAATCTTCTCATTTTATAGATGAGGAGACTTAGGCTCAGAGAAGTGAAACATGTGCTCAAAATCACACCAGCAATTGTTGTGGCTGAGCCCAGGCTAGATCCCAGGTGACCTCACATCAGAAGTGGTGCTTCAGTAAGGGAATGAAATCACAAAAGGAAAATTCGGAAGGGACCAGAATGGTCAAAGGGACCAGAATGGGCCTACCTTTCTGATGTTCATAACAACTGGATCCAAAGTCAATGACTTTAACAGACACTTGGCCCTTTTGGTATAACACTATATTCTCCTAGAGAGAAGGAGAAAGACAGATGTCAGGTTTTAATAACGTTGCTCTACACACTCTATTTACTGGAAAGCCTGCCATCCTCCAGGACCCAGTTCAAAATGTGACCAGCTCCAAGTTGGTCTCCTCTCACATCCCCAAACACCATGTTCTTCCCCCGCTTCCTCCGACTTCCCATTCGATCTGTGCTCTGTATATCTTATTTGGACCCAGCATTTGCTGCTTGGCAGTATTTCTTTTGCACATATTTTGTCTCCTTCCCCATAGAGAATGTGTAACTTCTGAACCCTATGGGTTTATTTTTATTTCCTTGGCACCTAACTCTACCTCTTGCTTACATAAGGCCTTAGAAATATCATTGACAGAATCTAATATTTCCAATAAGTGCTCCCCCAACATACTGATATGTCAGTAATGGATCCAAAAAAAGCAATAATTTAATTTGAGTTGTGATTCTTTCACTGACTTTGGGGAAAATGTGAAACCAGTGTCCCCAGAGAGCTGTGGTTAAGCAAGCAGAGCTCCTGGGCTCTCTGAGCATGAGGGGTACTACTTAGGGCTGGAGTTTAAAGTCACAGTCATGTTTTCACAGCTCTCAATATCAGATGAATTGACTATTATGAATATCCGATGAATTGGTGTTTACTGAGTCCCTTAACTTTCTAGATAGGACACAGCAGGCCTGGTCTGAAGCGTCCGGCACCACAAACCAAGAAAGTACAAAATGGGGCGCCTGGGTGGCTCAGTGGGTTAAAGCCTCTGCCTTTGGCTCAGGTCATGATCTCAGGGTCCTGGGATGGAGCCCCACATCAGGCTCCCTGCTCAGCAGGGAGCCTGTTCCTCCTCTCCCTCTGCCTGCCTCTCTGCCTACTTGTGATCTCTCTCTGTCAAATAAATAAATAAAATCTTAAAAAAAATAAAAGAAAGTACAAATTTAGTCCACATTCCTTTCCTAAAGAATATCTATATTAACTGGAAGACTTCAATCAGCAAAAGTCTTTAAAAAGCAGACATTTCTCGTGTATCTCCAGACCAATGGAAAGGTTCCTTAACTAAATGGTGCAGGCCTTCCCATCATATTGACAGAAATAGCTCTACAGAGGGGAGCATCAGACCATTACAGCTCATTGAAACTATCCTTTGAGTCCATAAGAATAACTCCTTGATTTTTTAGAATTTTAAATTCAATTAATTTACATATAGTGTATTATTAGTTTCCAAGGTAGAGTTCAGTGATTCATCGGTTGTATATAACACCCAGTGTTCATTATATCGAGTGCCCTCCTTAATATCCATCACCCCAGTACCGTATTCCCCCACACCCCTCCCCTCCAGCAACCCTCAGTTTTTTTCCTATGATTAAGAGTCTTTAATGATTTGCCTTCCACTCTAACTTTGTCTCATTTTATTTTTCCCTCCCTTCCCCTATGCTTATCCATTTTGTGTCTTAAATTCAACTCATGAGTGAAATCATATAATTGTCTTTCTCTGGTTGACTTAATAACATCATCTAGTTCCTTCATCCACATCATTGCAAATGGCAAGACTTCATTTCTTCAATGGCTGAGTAATATTCCATTGTATATATAAACCACATCTTCTTTATCCATTCATCTGTCAATGGACATCTGGGCTCTTTCCATATTTGGCTATTGTGGGCATTGCTGCTCTAAACATTGGGGTGCAGGTGCCCCTTTGGAGCACTACATTCGTATATTTGAATAACTCTCTGATTCCTGATCTACAATCACCAAGCACTCTCCTGGTTGCATGCACACTTTTCTATGAGGCATATATATTCTTTACTATTTCTCAAAGAAATACATTATGTCATGTGAATTTCCTTGCTAAGGGCCTGTCCCCTAAGCCCCAAAACCATGGATGTAGTGGCCCTTTGAAGCTGAAAAGCTGAGGATTAGGAACTTGAATGTGGAGAATAAATCGGTGTATCACCTTTCGTGTGAGATTCCACCATGAGAGAATTCTCTATCTTGTCAATATTGGATTATAAAAATATCCCAAATTTGCCTAATGAGTTACAGTTTTTTTAAAAATTTGTAAAATTTGTAAAAATACACTACTCGGTATTTATTCCCAAATTACAAAAACACTAATTCAAAGTGATTCATGCATCCCTATGTTTATGGCAGCATTATTTACAATAACCAAATTATGGAAGCAGCCCAAGAGTCCATCATCTGATGAATGGATAAAGGAGAGGTGTTGTGTGTGCATGCATACACACACACACACACACACACACACACACGAATATTACTCAGCCATAAAAAAGAATGAAATCTTGGCATTTGCAACAACATGGATGGATCTAGAGAGCATAATGCTAAGGGAAATAAGTCAGTCATATGAAGACAAATACCATATGATTTCACTCACATGTGGAATTTAAGAAAAAAAACAAACACGCAAAAAGAGCACTGGAAGGAGAGAGAGAGACAAACCAAGAAACCGACTCTTAGCCACAGAGAACAAACTGATGGTTGTCAGATGAGAGGTGGGTGGCGGGATGGGGTAAATAGGGGATGGGGACTAAGCGTACACTTATCATGATGAGCACCGCAGTGGTATGAAAATGTTGAGTCACTCTATTGTACACCTGAAACTGATGTAATGTTGTATAAACTATACTGGAATTAAAATAAAAAGCAATAAAAAATTAACTGTTTCAGGGAGGGTAAGGAGAAGGGAATGAGGAAAAGTTAAGGGATATTTACACATCTGTGAGAGTCATGTTGTTTTTGGAACCAGCTCCTGATTGCATATCTTCACACCCTAATCCCTTTCTCCTAGCTATGTCCCTGTACTCCTCAAGTTTGCAGTCATTAATTCTTCTAACAAGCATTTATTTGTTGCCTACCATTACTACTGCCAGGTACCATGATAGATCCCAGAAATTAAATGGTGAGAAGACATGGCCCCTGACCTTGGGGGAGCTTGCAGTCCATGGACGATAAAGAAACCATCCCTACATAGCAACCAGAGAAATAATAGAGCTAAGTATAGAATACCAGCTCTATACTTCGCATGTATAAGGGCACATTCATTTGGAGTAAAGGATTTGTGGTACCCTAGGACCAACTCAGAGGACAGTGGAAGAAGTCAGGATTTAGTACAGCAGTTCTCCATCTACCTACATAACATTATGTCTCTGCACATGTCTAAGCTTTCTGCAGGAAAGCCTTCAGATCTTCCTGTTCCTGTCTGTCTTGATGATAAACCACATTTCTCTGCATTGCCCCAATATCTGTCCCTTAGTCTTCACTGCATTGCTCTTGGTTTACACAACATAGAAACATAACTGCTTGGCTTTCACCCTGGACCCTTGGCCATGATGGCTTCTTAGTTACCATTGGGGAACAGAATGGGGCAAACAATTTGTGAGGGTGGGAACCAGCTCCCATGGTAGGACAGAGGTTGTACTCACGGGCTTGAGATCACAGTGAATGATTTTCTCTACATAAAGCATTTGCAAACACTTCAAAACAGAGAGGGTGAAGCGCCGAACTATTGACAGACTGAAGCCTTGAAAGCTATTATTCTTCATCAACTCATATAAGTTGATTCTGGAAAAGGGAGAGAAAATGAGGTGTGTGTGTGTGTCAGTACAGAAGGTATAATGCTCAGTTTGAGCCTACAAACAATCCCATATCACCTGGCTTCCCTCTGGTAGTAGGCAAGCCTTAAACCGGAGGCAGGGCTTTCCACGTCCTATAAACTCAACTTTCCCCTTGAATCATGGGGAATCCAGTGTGAAGCTCTGCACTGTGCTGGCCTCTCAGATGTCCCCTTGTTTCTTATGTGGCAAGGTCGTTTAACCACTTTGTTACATGTGAGTGCTAAAAGGTTGGGCCAAACTTCTGAAATATCCATAGTTTCTCAGGTCCTTGGCAGAGATCCAGGAATTCCACCATCCCAACAAATGGCCACTCCTGCCCCAAACTAATAAGGCTGTCTAAAATATCTAAAGGTTCCTGATGGTTAGGGAATAAGAGAGTGGGCAGGTGGGGGCTCAGGCAAAATGGAGAAGCCCTACCCTATCTAAAGTGAGCCTGGATGCTTGGTTCCATCCAACTGCGGCCTTGCAGAAATGCAGATTTACTCTTGCTAGGTTATCCTAAATTTTCTAAACAGGCACTATTGTATAAAAGCCTGCTATATTATATGAAATCTGCTGACTTACAAATGTTGGAAACAGGTGCAAAGCATTTTAACAAGAAAAACATATCTGTGGGCTACCAGTTTGCGACTCTGCAAACTGGTAAGATGGGGAGCAGAGGGGAAGAAGGGCACAACCTAGAGACAACTCTGCATCAACTTCTTCCTGGTTTCTCCCGATCTTCCATTTCTAAGCCTTCTCGAACTCTGGATGTATTTAGGAAGTCATTCATTCTTGAGGAGTACAGGGGAGATGTGAAGCTCTAGCCTCACCCTGACTAGTTGTGTGACCCTGGGCAATTCCTAACTTCTCTGGTCTTTGGATTCTCCCTCCGCACTGCTGTTCCTCCTCACTTCTCAAAGCTCTTTTAAATACAGTGACATCTAACTGTGCACTATGAGTAATGGTCTAGAAAGGCATCCTGGCTTGTTCATTTTGACAGAAGGAAGATAATTCATCTCTGCATACTGCAAAGTGGACCACATTTTGTAGTCATCGGAGATGCTGAGAAGAGTATCAACCTTCCTTCTGATTCAGATTTAGCTGGTTCCTAGAATTTCACTAACAGCGATGGTGTCATGGGAGCATCAAGTTACCAGCTCAGTGAATCCTGTAATACTGGGCCCCTGAGAGTCTACCTTAATTATGTACCTTTGCTAAATTCTTTCTGGGTTTTTGGTTTTGTTCAAATCATGGAAGATGATCTTCTCAGAGAGAAAAGTAATTAAATTAGCATGCCCTTCCAATTAGCACACACTTCTAGCTCCAATATTAAGTTAGGTGATGCCAATCTATTTCAGTCAGATTTTGCTTCCTGACCAAAAATATCTGCTCCTGTCCTTATTTGCTCAAAATCAAAGTCCTCCCCCCCCCTCGGGAAGAGTTAGCTGCCTGCTCCCTTGGGTTCCCAACTCAGCACCACAGTCAGTCAGCGGGGACATGGTGGTAAAGGATAGTCCCTTTCAATATATTTCAGTTTCTGTCTTGAGGGCAGAGGCCTTGTATTGGTTATGTCACCAGTTTGGCACCCAGAAGGCAGCACATCCTGAGTATGCTGGCAGGTGACAGGCATGACTGAGGGATGGGGTGAGATGGGCAGCTTTGGTTCCAGCTCCATTGGCGCCTTGGCCATCATGTTCACTCTAGTCATGAAAAGCTCACATCTAGAAAAACCTAGTGTTCTGACCCCTCTGTCACCTTAAGCAACTTTTCAAAATAAAATGAATTAAAAGAAAAAGCAGCTGACCCCAGGAGTTCAAAGGAGATGCAGAGATGATTACGAAAATAGAAAAAGTCCTTCATGTGCACCACATTGTGGGTATTGTCTTTGTCCTTCCTTCTGAGAGTTTCCAGGATCTTTAGCTCCACCAGGGCCTGGTGGTGAAATCTGAAGTGGTAGGGGAGTGGCAGGGAGGATAGGGAGTGGGGACAGAATTCACAGTGTCATGTCATGTTGCAGCAGTTAGCTCCTTTCTCCAGCCCCTCCCCATCACCCCAACAAGACTGTCCGGGGGGTGTGGGTAGAAAGCAATAACAGCTTCATATTCTTGCTTCTTCTTTGTCTCATCATGGAATCAGATAATTACAGAGAGAAAGAGGAAAGGACAAGGAAGATCAGAGGAAAAGGCAGAATCAGGAAGGGTTGGCATTATGAAGTGGCCAGAATCATGCAGACCACCCCTCCCAAGGCCTAGGCCATCTACCAAACCACACCTCTTCTTGTTCCTGATGATTTTCAAGGCCACCAATTCATTGTTTTTGTGATCCAAGCACTTTGCCACCTGTCCAAAAGACCCTTTCCCGATCATCTCCAAAACCTCATAGCGGTAGGCAATGTGGTCATGCAGGACCTGCAGAAGCCAGACTAGGGTAAGGACCAGAGCCATAGACTCTGGGGCTTCCCTGATAGTGGCACCCCTGTGTCAGGCCCTGGTTTATCCCTGGGGGAACTTTCTGAACTACACCAGGTATTTGTGGATCTCCCATCCTCCTCTCCTTGTTTCTGCATTGGTCAGGTTGTTGCTCAGATCCCAGACCACCAACATGGTGCCAGGAAGGTTCCACAGGCTCTGTCCATGTCAGGCAGTGCAAATAACATTGGATGGTCTTTACAAAACTTGGGTTCTAGGGATGCCTGGGTGGCTCAGTTGGTTAAGCGTCTGCCTTCAGCTCAGGTCATGATCCCAGGGTCCTGGGATTGAGTCCCACATCAGGCCCCTTGTTCATTGGGGACCTGCTTTTCCTTTTGCCTGTCTCTCCCCCTGCTTGTGCTCTCTCTCTCTCTCTCTCTCTCTCTCTCTCTCTCTCTCTCTGACAAATAAGTAAATAAAATCTTTAAAAACAAAAAATTTTTAAAAAGAAAACTTGGGTTCTAGTCCCAGTCCTGCTATCACCTCTAGTTTTCTGCCTATGTGGGAACCTATAAAGTAAGATGATTGAACAAAGTGGCTCTAAGGTCCCTTCCAGTTTGGATATTTCATAATTCTTGAATGCAACTGAGCAGCAGCCTCAGTTTGGGGGAAGTTCTATTTCAGACCCTGATGTGTCTCCATCAATCAAAGAAGGCTTCCTGTCTGTTCTGCCTTTTCCTGGTCAGAGCTGGTTCTCCTCTTGCCTTGTACAGATTTAATTCTAACTTGAGAGTTATCAGTACAGAACTTGAACTTTCTCAACAAAGAGGAGAAGCATTTTCCAAGAGCCAGAATCACCCATGTCTCTCCATCGGCTGGAAACTAAAAAACAGGAATTTATTCAAAGTAACAGGAAATTTTTAATTAAAAAGACTTTATCTGTGTATCTTCAGACAAGTCACTTACCCACCCTGAGCTGAGTGCCCTCATCTGTAACTGAAGGTCCTGGATAAGAAACTCTAATGCCTTCCATGTCTGAGAATGTCTGACTCCCAGCTTTGCACTCAGGAATTTGGGAGAAGTCGAAGACATATGTGTACATAGTCCTCAGGATGTGTTTGTGATTCTGTGGTGCTGGTTCGTTCATACAGCAGGAATCAGTATCATGAATATGAACAGGTACAACATTACTAATATGTGGAAATGGATTACTCTACCTGTAAAGGTTTGTTATGACAATGTACAGAGAAAGAGCAATGGACAAGTTCTGCACGTGTTGGCATAAAGGTATTTTGCACAGGTCATCAGTTTGACTGTAATATAATTATTTATCTACATGTCAACTTGACATTGATTGTCATTACTTGAGGCCAAGAACCAGGTTGTACTCAATTTTATAGTTCCTTTTATATTTCCAGAGTCTAGCACATGGTCAAGCCTATGACAGGTTCTCAAACAGGTATTCAATTAATGATTTCTGACAGAATAGAAATGAGAATGCAGTTGTGCTGCTTGTTTGGGAATTTGGCATGCATTGGAATGCAATGAAGATGGAGATTCTGAGCATACAGTGAGCATGCATTATCCCCTGCCAGCCTCCACCAGTAACATAGCTCCCTAATATTTGAGACTGAGGAACTGAGCTACAGTGAATTAATGTAAAAGTAGTGCTGGCATCCCCAGGGCATTTCCCAGAGACTCTATGCCCAGACAGGGGTTGAGTGGAGGAGCTGAGGATGTCTGGAAGAATTGGAAGTAAGGTTTGTATTGGAGATTCTTAACCAAGGATCCCTTAACAACCCACTCCTCTTTGAAACTTTACGTATGTTCAGGATGTCTTTTCTAGAATGAGGACTTAAAGCATATATCAGATTCCCAAAGGGATCCTTGGCCTAAAATTGTTGAGAACCAGGGCACTAAATGGAGTATTTGTGCCAGAAACTTTAAATCCTTCCTTCTCAAAGTGTGACCCAAGGACAAGAGTGGGCATTGCCTGGAAACTTTTGAAAAAGGCAAAATCTCAGGCTCCATCCCACACTTGCTGGATAAAAATCCACATTTTTAACAAGATCTCCAGAGGATTTGTGTGCGTAGTAAAGCTTGAGAAACACAGCTCTGAATACTCCTAAGAAATATGTCTCTTCTATGAAGCCCATCAAAGACCAATATTGTCTTCTTTAAATGTAACCACATTGTGAGGAAATGTCCAGAGGAGGAAATTCCCAGCAGCCCAGTAACCTGGTGGAATAAGCATAATATATCTGGACATCTTCAGAAGTGGAATTTGCTTTCTGAAGCAAAAGAGACACTTTCCACTGCCCAGATTTTGCCTTCGGGCTGGTAAGAGACACTATCCTAGTGAAACCCAGAGATACAATCAGAAGAGGAGAAGGAGAGATCCATCTTTGCTAGGATCCATCTCCAGAAAATTGAAAGGAATCAAGGACTAGGTGCCAGGGACTATAGTGACAAGAACTTTTTGGTTGTGGAGAAATGGCATTTAAAATGAAATAGACAAATCATAAGAGACTCTTAATCTCACAAAAAAAACTGAGGGTTACTGAAGGGTGGGAGGGTAGGGATAGGGCGGATGGGTTATGGACATTGAGGAGGGTTTTTGCTATGGTGAGTGCTGTGAAAGGTGTAAGCCTGATGATTCACAGACCTGTACTCCTGGGGCAGATAATTTAAAAAAATTTAAAAAATTAAAAATGAAATATGAAAAAAAATGAAATGAAATAGAAAGAGGTCCATGTGTGGGCTTGTAAGGAGGAGACAAAAAAAGAAAGAGGATGTTGGGGAGACTGCATCTTATTCCATGGAGTCTGGCTCTTCCAATGGGTACAGAGCTACACAGGAAAAGAACCTGTGGGAATTTGCTCAGGATGCAAACCTGTTCCCCAGATATTCTTGGAGAAAAATCAGTACTTTGTTAGCAGAGTATTTCATATATTAATTGCATGTTTTCCCATTTTAACCATGGCATTTGTTTGGTTTAGCAACTACTAGAATCCTTCAGGATGCCTAGTCTGAGATTTATCATCACCAAATGTTATTTAAAAAAAAAAAAGACAAAGCAAAAACCCACACTTTTTTCCTTTCCAGACTACTTCTTGTCCCTAAGCCCCAGGCCCCTGGAATTACCACAACATACTCCCCCATCACCTTCAAATAGGAGCCATGTTCATCATCAAAACTCGTTTTGCTGAACTTCTCAGGAGCCATGTGGAGCTTCTCTGCTTCAAGCCCCAGGAACCACAGCTCCGTGTAGCCCAGGATTTCACTTTGCTCATATGAAGATAGCTCGTTCTTAAAAAACTTTAGGGCCTCTGTGTGAAAGACACTATAGTTGTCAGTTGAGGCAACATGGGGACTTGCCCAGGGTCCTGATGGTGGCACCCCTTCTAGCTCATGAGCCAGTCACTCCTTTCCTCAACTAGATGCCTTACTAAGAACCACATGTCTTGAATCTCACAGGTAGAAATATAAAGGATAAATGTTAAGGTGTTGTACTGATTTCAACAAATCAGGAGGGAAACACAAAGGAAGAGAAAGAGATAATTTAGCCCCCAAAAGCTATGGGTTGCAGCAGCATGGGTAAAAATTTCAGGAGGAAAGCTAGTGTCAACAGTAGTATGTAGTTACGGCAGGAGTTTCCAAGTTAATATGGTTTGGGGCTACACAAATAGTTTTTCCCAAGAGGGTTTGCAAACTATAATGTCTTCAAGGGCCAGGCAGGTAACTTAAGTGCAACTTTAAAGGCCCAGGGGGTATTCCCACTCAAATCTGCAGCTCAGACTGCAAGGAAGAAACTTGTGTTTGCTCTTCTCTACCCTTCTCTGGCCAGACCCCATCGGGTGTTTGGTGTTTGATCTGATGAGGTAGGGGTTCAAACTTTAAGGAGATAAACTGGAGAGTGCTGAGAGAGAGTCCTGGGGGTTGGGTGTGGAAAGGGAAGGCACCATGTTATTTGACAAACTGCTGAAGATTTGGAGAAGGAACTGCGAGGAGGAAAAAGACGTGAGGGATAAGACCTGTGTGAAGGGCAGTCCTGTGAAACCTGAATAAGGCATATTCTTAAGAGCCCAGAAGACGGAACCAAGACCTCAGAGAGCAAGGAGGCAGATATGAGGTGTGTAAAGGCAGAACCAGCTCAAGACTGAAGTGATTTCCTCATGGGTGTTTCCTAAGAGTGTTTAAGAAGTGGCAGGACAATAATTTCAAAGCTGTGGGTAAGAGCTCCAAGCGTCAAGTAGTGTTGGCACAGTGCGTGTTTGTTTCTTCCTTTCAATTCTAACAAGGGATGAATCTCTGAACCTTGTAAGAGTTGGGCTCCTGGCCAAAAACCTATGTGTGTTCTTTCAGGCCCAACCATTGGTAATTACAAAGGCTTCCTGGCAGGGTTCATGGGGAAGGTGCCTTCCCCACACCAGCATCAGTGCAGAGCCAGTGCATGAAGTCTCTGAGAAGATGCAGTCAAGGTCTCAGATTCCCCTGAGCAGCCACGCACTTATACACATCTACATTTCTAACCCAGGAGCCCCTATTCAGATGCCTTCCTCAGGTATTTCTGCCAAGACCTCCCATCAAGAGGAAGAAGTGAAACATCAAGACACTTGCCCTACTCTGACTCCGTCCTCAGTACATTTCTACTCCTAGCTCTTCCCCTCCACCTCTCCTTCCCCCTCCTGCATAAAATGACAGGAGGCTTATTCTGCTCCCTAGGCAGTGAGCTCTGACTGAGCACACACATCTGACTTGGAGTGGTGACAGTCCATGGGGAAAATGGAACCCTGGGGAGTCAGTGTTTTCCCCTATTCATCCTCTTCCTTATACTATCACAGTAAGTGATGAGAAGCTTACTGTTACTTTCATTTTGACTTGTTGCCTTAGTTGACTTCTCCAACACCTAGCAGCTTAGCCCTCTCTGGTTCAGCTCAGCGCATGACATCTTGACCATCTAGAAGCAGCCCCCACTATACCCTACTACTTCCCAAAAGGTATACCTGCCGCTGTCAGAGGCACCTTGTGCTTTCTTGGTGGTTTCTCCTCTGGCTTGGGATCTTCGGTTTTAATGCTTGAATGAAAAGTCATTTCTGAAGCCTTGGGCTCAGAGGCTGGCATCTGATTGAGACTTCGATTCTCCTGTCCAGACAAAGAGACTTGAAATAAAGGACTGCTTATACTTTGCGGTGTCACAAACCATTGATCAGTCCAAGAACACCCACCTCCAGCCAGATTCTTCTCCTACCTTTCCAGGGAGAAAATGATAATTATCAGACACTAGGTTTTCTCAGTCTTCCTCTCAAAGGAAGTATCTGTCTGATTCTCTGTGAGGCCCAGGCTCAGTACCAGTTGACAACTCTAGTGACATCTTACTCCAGGAAGAAATGGGAACAGTTTTTCTTTTTTTCTTTTTTTTTTTTTAAAGATTTTTATTTATTTATTTCACAGAGGGAGAGAGATCACAAGGAGGCAGAGAGGCAGGCAGAGAGAGAGAGGGGGAAGCAGGCTCCTCACTGAGCAGGGAGCCCGATGCGGGCCTCGATCCCAGGACCCTGAGATCATGACCTGAGCCGAAAGCAGAGGCTTTAACCCACTGAGCCACCCAGGCGCCCGGGAACAGTTTTTCTACTACTCCTCTTGAGAAGGTCATTTCCTAACTAGATAAAGTGATTTGCCCGAGGGCACCAACCCTTGAACTTATGTGTCTATAATACTTCTTGGCACTTTCTTATGTTACCTCTTTTCATCCTTACACAAAAAGAGTGGGAGACATTGGAGGAAAACAATCATTTCATATGCTTCTACCACTTATATACCAGACACTTCATTCTTCTTTCCCTCAATGAGTCCTCATGACAACCCTACGGAGAGCTCATTTTGTAGATAAAAGAAAGTCAGTGATTTATTTGCTAAAGTTTACGTTCATTGTAAAGAGTGAGAATGAGACGAGAACCCAACTCTTCAGGTGACATTGTGCCTTTCCCACCATCCTTGGCCTTTCTAAACTTGGTTCTGGACAAAAGTCTTTGACCTGCCCATTCAGGGCCATGTCCACTGCCCTGTACTCACCTGATACAGCAGGGGTGGCTTTAGCAAGATTTTGTTGCTGATGCGTGGGAAGTTAACCATGTTCTTCTTCCCCTTGGTATCCACAAAAGGGAGTGAAGTAATATTGGTGTTTGGATTCTATATAAGGAGAAAGTGGATAAGGTGCAGAAGCCTCAGGCAAGAAATCTATGTCTCCAAGGAGTCATTTCTTCCAGCTCCCCTGCCACAGCAAGAATGAGTCTGAACCAAATCCAGGCCTAAATCTATTTTCAAAGCTCTTGTAAAGAAAAGCAGAATGGTCAAGCAGATGAGCTCTGGGTTTGAATCCCTGCTCCACCACATACAACTGTAGACCCTGAATAGGTCACACATCTCTTTCTCTAAGCCTCAGTTATCTCACCACTACCATGGGGACAAAAATGGGATCTACCTCATAAGGCTTTTGTGAGGTACATGAGGCAATTCATGTAGAGTATTCAATAAGTGTTAGCCATTATTATCATCATTCCAATATCTTATCATCCTAATATGGGAAAGCACTTCCTGCTATATAATGTACATTTCCTTTGGTGCAACATAAGCTCACATTTCCTCTACATTATTGATTTGACCTCACTTGGATCCCTGCCCCCATGCATTGATTGATTACAAAAGGGGTAGTCTGTCAGTGAATAGCAACACTTAAAATTGTGTGGATTGTGCTATGGTGAATGCTGTGAAAGGTGTAAGCCTGATGATTCACAGACCTGTACCCCTGGGGCAAATAATAATAAAATAAATAAATAATAAAATAAAATCTTGTGCAGATGTGGATAGAACATATGCATCATGTTATGCTGAGTTGATGAAAAATGCCTCTGAAAAGCTATCCTGGCCACCCACCTACCCTCAACCTTTCCTAGAGAAAAGACACTAAGCATCACTTCCCACCTTAGGCAAGAATCGAGTCATTCTGAGGTCCTTGATCTTGGAAGGTGGCTTCTGGGCTTGAACCAAAGGTTTATTCTCAACCTAGATCAAGTAGAACAGTATTGGAATAGTGTTTAGCATGCTATGATCTCAAGATATTGAGACATATTTTGCTTCATTACAAGAATCAAGATATAGCTGAAGCCAGCTCTCTTGATACCAAAGCTAGGAAGAGCTAAGAGAGGCCTAGAGAAGTACTGAATGAATGTGTAAATGAAGTGGTCTTTCTGGCAGTACTTATCCTGGATTGAATTGTCCTAAGATTTTCATACTTGAAAAAAATCCATAGAAACCTTTCTTCAAATAAAATCTTAACTAGGCACCCTGGACAGGAGAAGAAATAAAAGTTGAGCTGCTCTTTCCAAAGAGAAGAAAATACCCATAGTCTTTCTCAGGGACTCTTTCTATCCTCAGACTGGCTCTGAAGGTGCCCTATCAGAATCCACTGGAATACAGGAGCCCAGCCTGAACACCAGTGACCTGATCAGAAGAGACTTCACATCTAGAAAGGGGTCAGGAGGAAAAAACCAAAACAGGGCTGTGTACCCCAAAGGGTGGCAAGCACACCATCAAAGTGTGTGCCATAATTGCATGTGATACAAGATAACAGTTATCTAAGGTTTATACATTTATTTTAATATCCATTTGAAAAACTATAGCATATTAAACCTATAACTTTACTATGTAAAAAGAGACCAAAATTTAAGTTAAAGAAGTGTGAGCATTATGGAGATATGGCAAAACCATGAAGGTGGCACTGAAATTACTAAAGTTTAGCAAAAACAGGTTACAATTTGAATCTAGGTTCTTCTCTTTGAAGCAGAACTCATGGGTTCTCCTTCTTCCAGCCCCCTCTTAGGGAACTGAATGAGATTTATCTGAGACACAGACCCACCCCTATAAAACTTGGTATACTGACCACACTGAAATAGGAACTGGGGACAGTTCTTCAACTTAATATCACCCAGCATAGTTAAGCCCTCTTCAGAGCTATAATGATGGGGCCTATGTAGAATAGGCCATCTTGACCTCCTAGAATAGGGACATGATCTGAGGCAGTAGGGGCTGCATAGAACATGGTTCATGGCCTAAGACCAAACCCGTTTGATTGGCTAACATACTAATGCAGGATTTGATTGTCTATTGAATGGACAATGATGATATCTGAGCAAATACTGCAATCACAAATCTCACAAAGTCCCAACTTCTCATCAAATAAGTTTGCGGGGATTAAACTTACAACAGTCATCAACAATGACAAACTGGCATTGAGAACAATAAAGGAGACTGAACAGACCAGTGAAAAGTATATGAACAAAACACAACTAAATACCAAACAAAGGGCATGAACAATGAGTGTCAACAAAGAAGGAAGAGATCAATGCAAACGCAGTCTGCCAGAGGGATGTGAGGAGGCTTTGTGGAAAGGGCGTGGCTTGGTCTGGGCTTTAGCTGGGAGGAAGGGTAGAGAGGGTGCTCAGAAGGTGAAACAGTATCTGGGAATGCTCTTCCTAGCTCATTCTGGCTAAGCTGGAGCAGGGGGTGCACTGGAATGTGGGAGGCACTGAACGCTTACCTAAGATCCTTGGCCTTTATCTAATGGGCAATAGTGAACTACTGACAGTTTGAAAGTCTGGATGTTACATATGCAGAACAGTACTATAGAAAGACCCTCCTAGCAGCAATGTGGCATAAAATAATGATCACAGGTATGAACTCTGACATCAGACCTTAGTTTTGAATCCCAGCTCCACTACTCAATAGTTGTTTGACCTTGGGCAAGTTATTAAACTTTCCCCCATGAAATATAGAGATAATGACAGTACCAATCTCATAGGATTGTTATAAGGACTAAAAGAGTTCATGTGCATAAAACACTTAAACCAGTGCTTTGTATATACCAAGGGTAAGTGTTTGCTAGAAGTCATTCTCCTCTTTTGTAAAATAGAGGATGATTTTTTGGGTGTTTCTCATGAGAAGGAAAACATGGACTCAGAATTGATGGAGAATGAGCAAGATGATGTGCAGTCTAAAATGCTTAAAGGCACTGAGGATATTTAACATGAGAGGAGATAAAACAAAATGTCTGAGAGGTTAACAATTCTGATACTGCCATACATATATATTGGAATCAAATGACTCAATAAATGGATTGTAGATGACAGGAACCAGGTTTCCCACATTGCATTGGAGATTTATAGATAATCAAGTTCATCATCAACATTACCACCATGCGACACAATGCATTAGAGTTGGAGGCATCAGTAGGAACTCAGGTTTAACTCAATGTAGTTACAAATGGTTATATACAGAAATATTTATAGGTAAGTGTATATGCAAGGGTTAATGCATACGCTTGTGCACACACACGCAGACACACACACATTTCTTTGCTTTGTTAGTTTGAGAGGTCCTAAAAGAAATAACACCCCCATAGGAACAAGCACACCTGACACTCACAACTTTGTTTCTAATACCATCCTCCAATAAAAGAAACCAAGGCACCTTGAAGAAAAGATTGATTCTAAGACTGGGTCCGGAAATGCGCAAGATGAGCCTGGTGAATCTTCTAGGGCCATAAAGAAGGGCTAAAAAACAACAAACAAACAAACAGAACCAAACAACAACAAAAACATATTGATGAGAGTGCATCAAAAGGGCACAGGAACCAACTGAAAGAGCTCCCAATGGCCAAAGCTGGAAAATTTTTAACAACAAAATAAAGTAGTGTTGGATATAACTCTAAGTTTAAAATAAATATCTATGAATCCATACTGATGTAAATAACTTAAAAAAGAAATAAATAGGGGAGAAGAAACAAATCTCCCATGCAGAAGAGTTCCTAATATATTATAAGACATTCCACCCTGGAGAAAGAGAACATAACTCCCCACTCCTTAAGCTGTGCATAGTGACTGGTTTTCAAAAAGTATAGTATGGAAAGCAGGGAACAAAAGCAACTTTACAGGAGAAACTAGACAAACATGGTCTTACCCGGGTAATCTAGTCAACATCAGCAAATGTAAACCATATGGATAATATGTACCATTGATAAGATTGATGAAATGGCACTTTACCTCAAGTAGGCTTCCTCCCAAAGCCTGCAACGCCAATGGCATCATGAGAAAAAGACAAATTCTGATAGAAAGGCATCCTGCAATATATGTGGCCAGCAGTCCTCAAAACTGTCAAGGTCATTGAAAACAATGAAAGTCTGAGCAACTGTCACAGCCAAGAGGAGCTTAAGGGAACATGAGAACAAAATGTAATGTGACATCCTAGACAAGAACCTGGAGCAGAAAAAGGACATTAGGTAACAAGGAAATCTGCCTAAAATGTGGAGTTTAGTTAAAAATGTGTCATTACCTAAATAAAAAAAATAAATAAATAAGAATGAGGTGTCTGGGTAGCTCAGTTGGTTAAGCACTTGATTTGTGATGTCAGCTTAGGTCATGATCTCAGGGTTGTGATATCGAGCCCCATGTTCCGCTCTGGTGCTCAGCAAGGAGTCTGCTTGAGATTCTCTCTCTCCCTCTGCCCTGTGTCCCTCTCTGCACTTGCGTGCATCCTCTCTTTCTCTAAAATAAGTAATAAATTTTAAAAACCTAAAAAAATGTATCACTATCACTTCATTATTACAAGTAAAGTACCACACAAATATAAGATTTTAATAATACGGGAAACTGGGGGTGGGGTATGGAGTGATATATGGGAACTTGGAAACTGTTCTTAAAGAAGTATATTAATAAAACAAACAAAACTTTTGAGGGGAGGGGTAATATTGGAAGGGCCATTGCTTATGACTCGGTATAAGCTTGTTCTACATGATCTGAAGGACAGAATGAGGTCAAAGTGTGGAATTTATAGACAGGTAGTTTCTAGCTCAATATAAAGGAGGATTTTCTAGAGCTTAGAGCTGTCCAAAAATGGAATGGGAGTCCTTAGGGGCTAGAGAGCTCTCTGTCACTGGAAGGGCCAAGTCCACCAATAAGCCACTGTGAGAAATGTGCATGGATTCAGGCGGTGGACAAGATGTAAGCTCCAAAGTCCCATTTGTCTGTAAGACTCATTTAAGTGATCCTTGGGAGTGTCTTGAGCGGATCCTTCATCCTCTCATGGAACAAATGCTGAGATCCATTGTATAGAACAGTGCTTCCCAAACTTTGTTACACCATGACAGAGTATAAAAAATTACTTTTGTGTGACAACCTGGGGTAAAAAGAGGAGGCAGCTCACAGACAGATGCTACCAGCACAGAGAGCTGCCCCAGGCTTGTCTGCCCCAAGGGCAGCTGTTCCCCAAGGACAACCTCTATATCTGTGCACACCTCTACCAGTGTGTCACACAAGTTTACAAATTTTCTGCTTGTTTGTCTCCAGCAGTTTCCTCAAGGGGGACCCAATGTCCCATAACAGCATTTCATTCTATCGCAGGAGGCAGGAAGAAGACAGTATCATCTCCTGAATGCATGGTGGCAAAAAAAGACTTTTTCCTTTAAGACCAGGAGCTTCATAGCACTGTACTACAGTCCCTCACTGACCTTTGAGTTAATCCTGTGGGAATCTCTAACAGTCATGAGCTCTCTATCCAAATTTAGGGTCCTCAGTATAAAAAAGATTTTATGCATAAGGGTACATAGCATAGGCAGTGATTCCTATGCTGTCTAAGACCTGGGCACTGGTCTGAGGCTGGAGAAAACCTCTGGAGGAGCCAGGAGATAAAAAGGCAGGGCATCCAAGGATGCCACTAGGGTCTTTTCATGGCTCCTTTTTGTGTGCATCACTGTTCTTGGAGGCCTCCTCAACAGCCAGGAACTGTGAAGCTCCTTTATTTTCCAAACTTCTTATAGGAACATGTACTGATTTTATAATTCAGAAAATACCATTATTTAAAAAAGCAATATTACAACACAGAACTCTAAATGGCTCATTGCAACACTAGGGGAGAAAGAGAGTGCAATGGCAGGGTGCACTCTTTCCCTGAGAGCCTGAAGAATAGAGAGTTAGATCTGAGGAGACACTGTCAAGGGACCTGGACTCAGAGCCTTAGAGCGTGGACACCACACTGTGCAGATCAAAAGGGAGGCAGACCTTTCTGCTCACACGTGGGCTCAGATTGCTAAGATTCTCCACATCTAGGCCTACATTCGAATCTTGGGGCTCCCCTAAGGTCTCTAGCTAAGCTTGCTGTCACCGGGTGATAGACCCAGAGGGTCCAGTCACTGCACCTACATGCATGGTGACAAGGCTGGTTGATCAGAAGCCCGGTGTCTCAAATCCTGACCCTGGGCCCCTCTTCCACCTCTCTTGTGTCTTTGTCTTTTGAACTGGAGACTCGGGTTCTCACACTTGTTTTCTCAGCAAAAGAAACATGCAAATTCCATCTCACTACTTTGCAAAAGCCAGCTCATCTTTCTCAAATAAAAGCTGAGTTCGGCTTAAAACCTGATTTGGAGGAAGGTAGGAAAGCTGAAACCCAGCTTCTCCACCCCCCACCCATGTCCCCAACAATCCTGCAAAACAGCTGAAAGGTGCCAAACTATTCCAGTTGCTGATTCCTGTGACTTGTCTCAAGGATTCTTCCAGGAACACCTGCTTCCTGCCTCCCCCAGCTGGGATGACACCTAGAACCACAGAGTTCGGATGGACCTTAGTGATGCATTCATTTTTAACATATTTACTGAGCATATCTATGTGTCAGGCAGTATGCTAAGCACAGGTCAGAGTCCAGGGGTTTCAAATTTCCTGAAAAGCTCTTAAAATACAGAATCTCCAACCTGACCCCAGACTCCCTAATGGTGGAACCCAGAAACCTATATTTTTAAAAAGTTTTCCAAGTGAGTAATGTGCAGCCAGAATGGAAGCCACAATCTAATACCATCCCCTCTTTGGAATTAATCTCTTCCCACTCTGAACTTGGTTTTCCTTTATGTCCTTGATATTTGTGTATCCTTCCTAATTTTTTGTGAATTCTTATCTCCCCTCAGCAAGAGTCTATGGCAACAAACATGAGGCCTCTCAAGATTATTCCTTCTAGCTGGTTCATTTAGAGGTCTCCACAGTGCCTAGCCATGTGTCAACATCCATGGCACCTATAGTCATAAGAGCCTGGACTGAGCCGGGACCACCTGCAGAAAGTGGGCATATCACCCTCCTTGTTGGGACAGTGGGATTAGTTATAGGCTGTTACTAATGAAGGCTGCCTCTTTGTGTGTTGTCACAGGGAGGTGGCTTTGTTATAAATCTAGATCATTCAACACAAGCTGGCTGCCACTAACACAACCTCCCACTTATAGGACTGAATGAGAATGTTTTCACAAACTTGCTAATTGTCATCTATGATTTCCTACCATGGGTAGTATAATTATGTGAGTATGAAGATATTCCTCCAAGACTCTGCCCACCATATCCCTAGTATAGGCACCTCTTTCAGTGGTCCCCTAAGCAGTACCCTATCCCTCGCCCAATCTATCCTCTACTGCCTAGGACCTCAGATATTAAACATGAACATCTGATCTTTTTGCTGCGCTGCTAAAATCTCTCCAGTGATTTCCCAGGATACGTCCTAGCATATAAACCCTCCTAGTCTCATCCCTTGTCATGGCCCTGGCCCTGCCTTTTTGGCTCCAGCAATTGTGAATGTCTTGCAACTTTCAAACACCATGCTGGTCTACATCACAGCACTTCCCCTCCTACTGTTTCTGTTTGGAATGTTCTCTCATCACCCACCTCCCACCTTCCTCTATTCCAAGTCCCTATCATTCACCTGGTGAGTTTATCCAAGTTCAAGCCCCAGAAAAAGTTTCACATCCTCCATGAAGCCTCCATAACCACTACCCCATGCTTCATACATGCTCCAATCACAACACTTGCAAAGGTTTGTTGCACAAGGTTGTCTTACATCTGCCTTCTTTTGCCAGACTATAAGAAGCTTTAATAAAAGATATGAGTCTTGAGGGGGAGCGGCAAGATGGCGGAGGAGTAGGAGACCGATTATCATCAGGTCCCAGGAATTCACCCAGATGGCTATCAAACTAATCTGAACACCTACAAATTCCACCAGAGATCGAAGAGAAGAGGAGCAGCAATTCTAGGAACAGAAAATAGACCACCTTCTGGAAGGTAGGACGTGCAGAGAAGTGAATCTGCGGCGACGGGAAGATAGACCCGGGGGGAGGGGCTGGCTGCCGGCAAGGGAGCAAGCAGCGGAGCACAGACTCGGAACTGTTAGAAGTCGGCTCCACTGAGGGACGTCGCCCCAGAGACCAAGCGGGGGGTGAAACCCCTGCAGGGACAGTGTGGTCTCAGGACCCATGGGGACACAAAAAGACCAGGGGTGTCTGAGTGCGACTGAGCTCCCAGGTCTCAGAGAGAAGCCGGCGGGAGAGACGGAGCTGAGCTGAGGTGTCTCTCAGCTTGGGGTTACCTTGGGCTGTGATCTGAAGCGCAGCCGGGCCACCGATCTGTGAGCGGGGACCCCACGGGCGGCAGACCCGGAGAGACCCCCTCCTTCCTCCTCTGGGAGGAGTGGTGCGGGCACGGCTGCAGGAATCCGCCGGGTTCAGAGATTCTAAACAGGGCTGCGCCAGAGACAGAGACGCTCGGTCACAGGCCGGGTGAGCTCAGAGCGAGGCCGGAGACCAGGAGACGGGAGGGACTGCTTTTCTCTGAGGCGGGCT
>LNAC01001518.1:327733-339045 GCA_002007465.1 Ailurus styani | reverse complement strand
TAGGGTGGGGGGTCGTGGGGGGTAGGGAGGGAAATATAATGAAACAAGATGGGATAGGGATGGAGACAAACCATTAAGAGACTCCTAATCTCACAAAACAAACGGAGGGCTGCTGGGGGGTGGGAGGGTAGAGATAGGGTGGATGGGTTATGGACGTTGGGGAGGTTTTGTGCTTTGGTGAATGCTGTGAAAGAAAATACTGGAGAAGGCTTGCCCCATACCTACACCCTTATAATAAATCCTCCTTGAATTTGCTCATTTTGGGTATGCCCCTCCACTTCCCCTACCCCGCGTTTCCTCTTGAGAACCTCTGTAGAGCACAGACCAGAACAAATTGAAGGGCCTTAAGCCAAGACTACTGGCCATGGGAAAGAAAGAGGGAATGGGAGAGGGCCCAGCTGCGTACTGGGGCAGCCTCATCACCATCTCTACTTAGGAGGAGTCGGCTGAAATGAAAGGACTGTCCCCGGCAGGCTTCGCACCCTGCAGGAGAATCCTGCTCAGCTGCTTACAGAAAGAAGGCTTGATGAGGAAGAGCAGACTGAAAGCCAACAGCTGAGTCCTAGAATGAGGAAGGCTGGTGGGTCGGGCCTGGCTTTACCCCCCACTCCCACTGGACCACAAACAGTTGTGCAAATGGGACATCTCACCTCATACCAGATGGGGCTGACACAAATTCAACCTTGCTCTCTACATTTTACTGAGTGGCAACTTAGTTTGAATTTGGTTTTTGAAGAACTGCATTATACTCTTCATACTACTTAACAGACACCTGAAAATGCCAGTTTGTAAATCAACCGTTGGTAGAGGGAGGGTGTAGAAAGGAAGTAATCTAAATAGCACAGGTGATAGTGCCCTGATTAACTGGGAGATGGGACGTGCCATTCCTCAAGGCTCAGTTTCTGCTGTGCACAGCTCTACCCTCAGCAAGAGCACCTCCTCTCTCATGACTTACACATTTCCCAACACCATACGTGGCATAGATCATTCTCTACTGGGTGATGGACACAAGGAATTTCCAAGAGTAATTCAGCTGTATGCCATTTCCCCCTAAATGCCAACTTTAGAATTAATTCCTGCTGTGTTTCATTGTTCCAAAGAGAATTTGAGACAAAGGGTCCCCAAACTAATTTGTCCTGAGACCTTTCCTCTGCTAACTAAAGAGTGGATGGAGGGCCTTTTGGGGGGAGGGGGAGCTCATTTTGGTTTTTAGAAGAGTATCACCTCTCACCAGGCTTGTTGCAGCATAAGACACTATCACCTCTCTGTTCCTGACTCCCCAGCTACCAACACTAGTGGCTCTGCTCCTCTAAGATAACACCAAGGTCAAATGAGCCACCTAGAATAGGGGTGCTGCCTGACTGGTTTTGCTTAGGCATAACTACACTGGAAGTCACCCAAGGGAGCATGACCACAATGATGTTTGCTCTTCCCATGAGGTTGTGCAAACACCAGCTATGGCCACGAACTTAGGAACAGCATGAACGTCAATAGAAGGCATTGCACGTTTCCCATGGAGGTACTTTTACCAATTCACAAAGACTGCAACACTAGCTTGTTTGAACCCAGAGGAAAAACAGGGATAGAAAGGATCAGCTTCTCCAAGTGCCAGGCGATGTGCACGGTAGAGAATGCATTTCAATGCAACACAGTACCTGACAGGAAGAGCTCGTATTAGTGCAGTCTGCTGCATACAGCAAGAAGCTTGGGGAAGACTGGCTTCAGTCTGGTTTTGAGGAAGGCTGTTTCTTTCTGCGGGACAAAGGAAAGGACGAATCGCCAGTCTGCTGAGCCAAGAATGAAAGCTGTGAAAGTTGTGGAAGATGCCTGGGAATACCCACATAATAAAGAGTCTCCAAGGCCAGTCCAGACAGTAGGCACGGACGCCCTCACAAGTCCAAGTTAGAAGGGGTAGTTGGACAGAGCCCAGAAAGGGAGTTCCTAGATCATGCATAACCATCAGCCCAGTCTTCCGCAGCCACAAGGCCCAAAGCAGCCTGTGGTCAGGAGAGCCACCAGCAGGAGCCCAGATCATACCAAATGCACGACTAGACTGCTTACCCAGCAGACTCCGAGGGCTGCTGTGGGAACATCCCTAACCAAGAATGCCCCCATGAGACCAGCTATAATCCTCCTAGATCCCTTTAATCCTCCCCACTTCAGCTTTCTCATACTTCAGATGGAAAATTACACCACAGCTCAGGGCCCTCAGAACGTGCCAGTGCCCCTCACAGTGAGCCGGCCACCAGCAGCACGTACCGTGTGTGAGGCACGGGGAGGATGGCAGGGCCGAGTGACTCTGAGCCTAGAGCAGTGGGGGAGCAAGATCGGCCCGTAGGAAGGGACAGCAGCAGCAGATGTTAGCAGCTAAGTGAGGTGGGTGGGACAAGGCAGGGTGGTCCCGAAGGAGGTGCCCCCCGAGCACAGAGCTAACGGTTTGCTCAGGCGGGGTACGCACTCAGTTGGGAAGGATCCTTTCACATGGCCATTTTAATGCCAGAGTTATTTTGATAAGGCCTGAAAACAAATTTATCTTTGCCCCTTTCCCATTTCCAATGCATCCCTGCCTTGGGTATCTGGTATCATCTGCTGAGTAGGGGACAAAGCCGAACTGCCCCAAAGATGAGGGCAGAGGGCTCTCTGACTCCCAGATTTCTCTGTTTCTTTTTTCTAATGGTGGGAGAGAAAAACTAAGTCGGACACATCAAAGCCTCTGAACAAAAGCCGAAAGGTGGAAGTCTTCTTTATTTGGGTCCCCATGGCATGGAGGAGGCTAGAGTCCTGGTGTCCACATTGTTCTTTCCTTTCTTGTAAGTCTACAATTCTACAGCAGTGCAGGAAAGCAGGGTGCTGCACTGTTAGCTGCTTTCACCAGGTTGGCACTAGGGGGCTCTGAAACACAGCATCTGTCCCCTAAGAGGAAAGCTACACTGGGCTACATCCAGAGCAGGGAGAGGGTGCCACCTGCTAAAATCCTCCATCATTCACACAGACAGCACTGGGTCCGGCCACAGTGTTCAAAAGGGGTCATCGTCAGTGATTTCCAAGGCCCCCGAGGATCACATGCCAACATGGGGTTGGGGCATTCTTACCTTACCTTGTCCTCTGGTCTCAGGCAGCCCGAGTCACGGCTTTGTGTCCCATGCGAAAACCAGATCCAGAATGGCTGACTTGGAAAAAACAACCAAAACAATTGTTTATCCTGTGCATCCACCTGGGCAAATGTAGAACCAACAGCCAGTAACAATGACAGCTATGTTATCCGGGCACTTTCCACATGCCCAGCTGTCCTCGAAATCCTGTATGTGATCTGTTTTAATCCTAAATCATGAGCCATGACAAAGCTATCAGGAAGGCGTGCTGAGACTGCCAGTCTAAAGCAAACCACAGGAGAGGAGGGCAAGCACTGGGAACTTCAGCCCAGGGCGCTCGAACCGAAAAGCATCTCCAGCATACCTCCGCTGGGGCAAGTCATGAGGAAGGGCGCAGCTCCCACGACGGAAAGGTAAGCTCTTCTCAGCCCCTCCTTTCCTGTGTCACAGGCTCTGGCCGAGTGTGATGAGAGGTGTCGTTATCATCACCCAACAGGGACAGACCATGGAGAAACACTTTTCAGTTGTAGTATCCTGCCTTTCAGGGAGGAGCAGCTTGCCTATCGATAAAGGTCAGAAGAGGCAGAAGAGCCCAAGGCAGATTCCAGCATGGAAGCTGCTCTGTGGCCACCTACCACCTCCGCCACAGGTGACCCTGGCTCCACCTGGCGCCCGTCCTGTCCCACTCTGCTTGGCTGACCTCGCCAAAGCCTACTCAACCTTTAACTGTCCTTCCGGGCCATCACAGCCTGCACTCATCACTTCCCCATTAGCTCCTCCCTGGAATACTCATCATGCTTCTCCACAGCGTGAAGCTGAAGGGTTTTGGTGGGTACCTAATTTCAAACCAACCTAGTTTTTAGGTCCTTCACTGGAGCCTTTTGGGGCCCAATACCTTCCAGCCCCACCCAGCATTACATGACCACAGACCTGAATATATCCTCACTGACTTCTTAATGATTAACTAGTTCATCCTCCAACAGCAGATGCAGCAGGTACTGGAAAGACAACAAATTCAAAATAAGCATAAAGTGTTGCAAAAATGTAAGCTCATGACGTTAACTGAAGATGGTCTTTTTTCCATGGCAGAAAAACAATTTTCCCTCCCCCACGCCCTAACAACTCAAAAAATTTTTAAGATTCTTACGATTCAATCACAACATAATTCTCCATTATTAATTAGCTCAAAAAAGGAGGAAAAAAAATCAGCAACTCAGGTTCCATTTAAGATGCATGTTTTTATTGAAGTTAAAAAAAAAATTTGTAACCAGACAGAAAGAGTAAAGTAGATAAGAATGTTATAATCTGACTATATAATATCTTCTCATTCTTGGTGGATCACTAAAATATAACAGGATTGTTCTCTATGCTAATTATAAGGTTGTCCAGTTAAACCATTATTTGGTATCTTCAACAGGTTAACCTCTTAACTATTTTAGAGTTTCTTCTCAGAAACATTCATATATTATACAGGAAACATTCATAGTTTATTTGGGAAACATTCATATTCTATACAGGATGTACAAATTTAAGACGAGACAATAAAAAAAAAAAAAGAAACCACACAATTGTAGCCGCAACACTATCCTAGCTGCATTGTGGGGATTATGTTCAGTCTGCTGTCCACTATATACAACTGGATTTAATAGTGTTATTTACAGAGGGGCCAAAAGCACTCATCTAAGGTAAAGGCGCTCGGGTTTAATGTGCACTTTCATCGCCCTATGAAAACACAACCATTATATACACTGTAAACACCACAGGGCATGAAATCCATCTCCAACCACAAATTTCAATCTCACAGATCAAGCATACGAGGGCTAAGGTAAGGTGCCTGACTTTTCCTTTGTAAGCAAACTTTTCATCCAAGAGTGCTGCTCTTCTTTCCATAGGACACTATTCACTTATTTCAAATACAGTGCCAGTGCTTAAAACATTTCTGGAACCCCTTTTTGGGGACTGCCTGCATAGTCTGCAATGAACTCTTCTGAATGTCCTTGATGGTGGCAAGTCTTCATCCTTTGGGGATGGATCTGATTTGGGAGAACAGGCATATTCACAGCCAAGTGAATCAAATCGTGGGATACCACCCTGGACCAAATGGGAGGCGCCACTCTAAAACAATGAGACCAATTTCCTTGTATAGCTCATAAAGCAAGAGTTTTAAAAAACGCCTGAGCAATGGCAGTCCCGACGGAGTAAGTACAGATTCTCCTAGAGTGAGGGCTCTGAGAGACAACATTCACTTGAATGGTAGATCTAGGTGGTGGTTCGCAATTTTAAAAATCAGTCCTTTTGTCACCTCTCACACAGACTTCAGTATTCCTCTTCAGTTTCGGTCCCCTTTGCTTTCTTATGGATTGCCCGGTTAAAGCTGTGGCAAGCAGGGACCCAGTGATTGTCATGAAGCCCCAGCTTACAGCCGGGGAAGCCCTTCTGAGACCGGTGGCAGCACATCCAGTACCCTGGCCCATAGGGCAATGCCTGGCAATAGGGCTTGGGGTGCCATCGGCACAGGGACACATCCCCCTTCACATATTTCTTCTTGCACTGCTTGCAAGGGTCCTCTCTGTATCGTGGATCTCGCACCCAGCGGGAATCTGCCGGCCTGATGTTGTAGTATTCAATGATAAACTTGAAATAGCAGCAGGTGCATTTGAGAGCCACTAAGCTCTTGGTGGGAAGTAACCTGAAGATTTTCACCATGAGGTGGTGGGGCAGAAACGCCATGTACTGCTGAGGCTCCAAAAGCTGCTGGATTTTAAACCTGGTCTCCAGAAAGTCATGAGACACTTGCTTCTTCCAGCTGGATGTCTCAAGCACCGGTAACGTACTTTCCACAGGAGAGGCTGGCAGGACAAACGTGTCAGCGGAAACACTTTTTTCCTCAGGTGCACTGTCACCCCCCGCAGCATCTCGAAGCTGGCTGGCCTCAGAAGACTCCCTTGTGCTTTCACTCAACTGGGAACAGTCTGACTGGTGCTGACCAGGGGGCAAAAAAAACAACATCCCTGGAAGTGGGTCTTCGCAGGACTTGAAACTAGAAGGCTGGCCTTGCTCTACCTTGGACACAGTGATACTAATGCACAGAGATTCCTTTCTTCTCTGATCAGGATCCTGGCTCAGAAGCGGCACGAGCTCTCCACTCATACAATCAACAGCATCTGTGCGCAACTCCATGGCTTGAGAGCAGGTGTGAGGAGGAAAAGGTGACCCGGCAAGTTCCTCTGTCATTTCCACATCATACCTGCTGCCATTTTTCATAGCAGTGTGCTGATCTGGCTCAAATTCTGCACCGTCCGTGAGGAAATTCACACTTGCCGGCAACGGGGGACAGCCCCGAGGAGCACTGTCCCAGGCCTCATTCCCCTCTGGAGAACAACGGTCAGCTCTTGAGGGGCCACAGTCCACAGCTACAGACCCCACAGGATTCACCTGAGTGTCTGGTGCCTCCAAGGCGCCTTTGTTAGTTTTGCCTTCATTAGCCTGAGTGCCATTGGCAAGCAACACCCGGCCCACATTTCGACGGAAGCTGTTATTCCTCGAGAGGCTCCCAGGCTCACGCGGGCTCTGCCGCTTCAGGCACTCAGACTCCAGCCTGGCTACCATGTCAAGCACACGGACTGGCTCAGTCTGCGGCTCACCAACCTCAGGACCTCCTCTTTCTGTGGATTCTTCACAAGCTCCTGGAGCAGAAAAGGGCTCGGAGGCTGGGAGCACACCTCTGGCCTGCCCAGGAAGCCTCGCCACAGCAGGTGAGCTCGTGCAGTTTTTCGTACACGTGGCTAGCAGGGCACTGGCTCTCTGCTCAAGGAAGGCAACCATCTGGATGACCGACAGAGGCCTCCCGGCATAGATGCCATCACCACTGTCACTCACATAATGCACAGAACAGTGCTCAATGCCACACGCAAAGGGCTCAGGCTGGTAGCACCTGCTGTTGACTTCCCTCATCCTTTCTAACTGTATTTTGGCTTTTTTAAGATCCCCTGATTTTTTCCTTCTTTTAGTAGCTCTCCCATCGATATCCCAAGAGCTTTTTATTTTCATAGATCCTATCCTATTGCTACACTGGTGGGCTGCAAAGAATGCAATTTTCTCCTTGGTATTTCCCGGTTTCACGACAGCCCAGATATCAAGGGGTCCTTCCCCTTCTTCACCCTGGTGGATTGTTGCAGATGGTACATTCTTCTTGGTTTTAACATTCAAGCTGCTCTCTACAGGACTCTTCCCACTCATGCTGCACAGAACATTTGGAGAGAGAATCCCAAAAGGCTTTCGAGATGATGGTTTACCAAGAGAGGGTGAAGGAAAGACACTTGGTTTCATGTAGCTAGCTTTGCATTTTTCATCATTTATAGCTTCGTGGTGGCTCATAGGAGTTCTCAGAGTTTCCCTGCTGATTTCTAGAGGTCGCACTTTCTTCTGGAGTTTCCAGTATGGCTTTAGGTGCATAACAGAGGCTCTAAAGGAAAGAAATACGTATTTGATTAAAATAGTACTTTTGTTTTTAGAAAAGTTTAACATATAATCTGACAGTTCTAGCAAGTAATAGAAACATTTTGTCAGTTCGTTGAATCTTTACCATACCAACTCTCATTTCAGCCAGTTTTTAATGTACAGATCAAGAATAAGAGCAAACCACTTTCTGTGGTGTAGAGGTCAGAAAATAAACTGGTAAACTTGAGGCTGAATAGACAGTGAATTTCAGAAAGTGACATTAGTTAACATTCTATACATAAAATTAGTCCTTTAAATGTTAAAAAACAAACAAACAAACAAACAAAAACCTTACTGAAAGCTTCCAAATACAAGGTACAGTATAGAAGGAAAAGATAAAAAGAACTGCCCAGAATCCCTAGTGGACTGACGCTATTTCTAAGTCATCACAGCTGGCATTTTATTGGCTGCAAACAGTCTGTCAAAATATTGTACTCCTTTCTAAGCTATTCTCTTATTGTTGAATATTTTAGATGTTTATCATTTTCCACCTGTTTGTTTATGTACTTTGCCCATCTACCAGTCTTAATTTTTTTTAAGATTTATTTGAGAGAGCAAAAGAGCAAGAGAGTGCACGCACATGCATGAGTAGGGAGAAGGGCAGAGGAAGGGGGAGAGAGAATTTCAAGCCAACACGGGATTTGATCTCACGACCCTGAGATCATGACCTGAGCTGAAATCCAGAGTCGGACGCTTAACCAGCTGAGCCACCCAGGTGCCTCTAGCCTTTTTTTTTTTTTTTAAGATTTTATTTATTTGTCAGAGCGAGAGAGCACAAGCAGGGGAAGCAGCAGGCAGAGCAGGCAGAGGGAGAGGAGAAGCAGGCACCCCACTGAGCAGGGAGCCCGATGGGGGGCTCGATCCCAGGACCCTGAGATCATGACCTGAGGCAAAGGCAGATGCTTAACTGACTGAGCCACCCTGGCATCCCTGAGCCCCTCTAGTCTTGATTTTCTAAATCACCTATTTATATAAGCTCTTAACTTTCAAATTTCCTCCAAATGCCTTAAATCAAATACAGAACCCATAATCCTGATTAAGTTTTAAAACTATTTTGAACTAGTTCAAATGCCATTCTATTCCCTGACCACGGCTGGAGGAGATGGGAGCCCTCTTAGAAATTAGAAAAATGATTATATGCGATTACATATATTACATGTGTGTTTTAGTCCTTGCTGTATCATTAATTAGCTAGACTTCGTGAGTTTACCTTGGACAAATCACTTCCTCTCTAGGTCTGACGTGAAATGTGGACTGAGGGGTTGGAATACTAAATTACCAAATGATCTCATCAATTTTTACAATAAAATAGTCACTATTACCAGAATTGAGAAAAAGTGTTTTGTAGGGATGCCCGGCCTCCTACAAAATAAACCTACAGACAAAAATAAACATCTGCAATCAGAGGTTGGTGGCAAGAGCGCCCGCGAGTCTAAGCACATGGAGTTTCCCTACTCTCACTCGTGGGGACACCAGTCTAGAACACATATATTCAGCAACTTGGCATATTCCTTTATTGTTCACCTTGTAACATTTACTGAGTGCCTACAACGTGTCAGTCTCTATGATAACTGTTTTCAGATATTAATTTTAATTGTCAAGGATGAAAGTGATCATGCAGGACAAGTTTGTTCACCTTTCAACTCTTAATTCCTTGAGTCTTGGGCTCAGCTAAAAGAAGAAACAGGAATATGAGTATCTTTTAGCTAAGTGAAGAGAAACCTTGCATTTAAGACAAAGTATCTTTTCAAAGAAATCCCTGAAATAGACCAGATTGGTTTGTTGATGATTTTTGGCAATTTCTATCCTAAATCTGTGATGTCCCCTCTTTCCTGCACTACAGCATTTTTAATAGTTTTCTATAATTTATATATTTAGTCTTACAAAAGACCCACTGAGAATTCTTCAAGAAGATGAACACATATAAAAAAAGCAGATAAATGAATAAAAAGAGACATCTAGTGCTAACTCTGTCAACGATTTTGTTTTTTCATATTCCCTTCAACCCTTCTCTAAGCAAAATGAAAGAAACAGAGGTTGAAAAATCCAATAAATTCTCACATAATGATCTCATTACAGAGTGTCTGTGAATAAATTTAAACTTCAGCAATGTGTGTGCCATTCTGCACTACACAGTATGTTCTCTTCGCCTTCTTCCCCCACACATTATTTTAGGTGCTATAATTGATAGGCAGGGACATCAAGAAGAAACGCATGTAATTATGGAAGGCTACTGTTTGAATTTATTAACCTGTGAAGTCAGCTCAACTGATACATTGCTAGTGGACAGGATTTTAACAGGATTAAAATAGGAGATGATCCAAGGGAACAGAAGTGAGGGAAGGTACCACTGCAAAGGAGAAAAGCCCAGTGAGGTTATTCGATGCAAACAGGGTGACTGCTGGGGGGTGGGGGACAAGTCTGTGGGACCCCTGAAGGAAGCACAACGATTAGGCATGGGCTCCTGTCCCCTACTTAAAGGCTGCACAGAATATCAACCTCCCTCCTTCCTTTGCTGGGCTTGAAGGTCCTGAGGCAGGAAACAGAAAAGTGTTGGCAAGACTTAGAGTGAAGTGAGAAACTGGAAACCTGAGTTTGGGTTGAAATCAGTGGTAGACCACAAGGGTCTGATGCAGGGCACCAGAGGCATCTGCCACAAAACCTATAAGATAGCAACTTTATATCTCTAACAGATTACACAAGATGGTGGCGCTGTGCCCACCCCCACCTCACCCCCACAAACACAGAAAGGCACTGTGGAAAGCTCCAGTCAGGTTTCCATGGTTGCCAATCTCTTCATCACAATTGTACTTTAATGTTCACCATAATAAGGTCCTGTTCTCCTGCAATTAAATAAAATAAGGGCTCTAGCACCTACCTACACATGAGTGTTCCTTACAGAATCAGAAATATCCTTGTAAAAAATTAAGATCCCTGAGCCCAGTGAATCAGAATTTCTGGGATTAGATCCAGAATTTCTACAATCTGTTTTTAACCTTTGGATTTAACTTGGAAGGCACTGAAGGTCATGTGTTAGATCTGCTTTAAGAATGTCAGTGGGGTTCTGGATTTGGGCTGAAGGGTGAGGTGGAACGGTCCAACAGAAAGCCCTGCAGGTAGCCTGCACTGAAGCATCTATTCTAACAGGGGGTTAAAGACAAACCCATTTTCAGGACACCTGGGTGGCTCAATCATTAAGCGTCTGCATTTGGCTCAGGTCATGATCCCAGGGTCCTGGGCTCCAGCCCCACATCAGGCTCCCCACTCAGTGGGAAGCCTGCTTCTCCCTCTCCCACTGCCCCTGCTTGTATTCTCTCTCTCTGTCAAATAAAATCTTAAAAAAGAAAAAAAAAAAAAGACCCATTTACTTGTTATTTTTTCCTTAAAGCACAAAAAAAGTCAATGACCTTTTTATTGTCAAATGTCCTCTTTAACTCCAACTCACCAGTTTGACATTGCTTTTTCCCAGCTCTCTTCTCTTCTTCCCCAGCCTTCAACGTCCATGTTCCTCAGAGTTCCTTCTTTTTCTAGACCATTATTACTCAGGCTACATATGAAAGTGCTGTCTTGTAGTTCTAACCACCACATACTGATGACTCACCAGTGGTGTGATCTCTCAAACTTTACATCCTATTGCCTGCCTCACAGACATAGCTGGATGTCAGAAAGAATCTCAAAAATCAACAGAACTAGTTAATGAAAGCATCAAGTACCTAAAAA
>LNAC01001518.1:308119-318572 GCA_002007465.1 Ailurus styani | reverse complement strand
CCCACTGAGCAGGGAGCCCGATGGGGGGCTCGATCCCAGGACCCTGAGATCATGACCTGAGGCAAAGGCAGATGCTTAACTGACTGAGCCACCCTGGCATCCCTGAGCCCCTCTAGTCTTGATTTTCTAAATCACCTATTTATATAAGCTCTTAACTTTCAAATTTCCTCCAAATGCCTTAAATCAAATACAGAACCCATAATCCTGATTAAGTTTTAAAACTATTTTGAACTAGTTCAAATGCCATTCTATTCCCTGACCACGGCTGGAGGAGATGGGAGCCCTCTTAGAAATTAGAAAAATGATTATATGCGATTACATATATTACATGTGTGTTTTAGTCCTTGCTGTATCATTAATTAGCTAGACTTCGTGAGTTTACCTTGGACAAATCACTTCCTCTCTAGGTCTGACGTGAAATGTGGACTGAGGGGTTGGAATACTAAATTACCAAATGATCTCATCAATTTTTACAATAAAATAGTCACTATTACCAGAATTGAGAAAAAGTGTTTTGTAGGGATGCCCGGCCTCCTACAAAATAAACCTACAGACAAAAATAAACATCTGCAATCAGAGGTTGGTGGCAAGAGCGCCCGCGAGTCTAAGCACATGGAGTTTCCCTACTCTCACTCGTGGGGACACCAGTCTAGAACACATATATTCAGCAACTTGGCATATTCCTTTATTGTTCACCTTGTAACATTTACTGAGTGCCTACAACGTGTCAGTCTCTATGATAACTGTTTTCAGATATTAATTTTAATTGTCAAGGATGAAAGTGATCATGCAGGACAAGTTTGTTCACCTTTCAACTCTTAATTCCTTGAGTCTTGGGCTCAGCTAAAAGAAGAAACAGGAATATGAGTATCTTTTAGCTAAGTGAAGAGAAACCTTGCATTTAAGACAAAGTATCTTTTCAAAGAAATCCCTGAAATAGACCAGATTGGTTTGTTGATGATTTTTGGCAATTTCTATCCTAAATCTGTGATGTCCCCTCTTTCCTGCACTACAGCATTTTTAATAGTTTTCTATAATTTATATATTTAGTCTTACAAAAGACCCACTGAGAATTCTTCAAGAAGATGAACACATATAAAAAAAGCAGATAAATGAATAAAAAGAGACATCTAGTGCTAACTCTGTCAACGATTTTGTTTTTTCATATTCCCTTCAACCCTTCTCTAAGCAAAATGAAAGAAACAGAGGTTGAAAAATCCAATAAATTCTCACATAATGATCTCATTACAGAGTGTCTGTGAATAAATTTAAACTTCAGCAATGTGTGTGCCATTCTGCACTACACAGTATGTTCTCTTCGCCTTCTTCCCCCACACATTATTTTAGGTGCTATAATTGATAGGCAGGGACATCAAGAAGAAACGCATGTAATTATGGAAGGCTACTGTTTGAATTTATTAACCTGTGAAGTCAGCTCAACTGATACATTGCTAGTGGACAGGATTTTAACAGGATTAAAATAGGAGATGATCCAAGGGAACAGAAGTGAGGGAAGGTACCACTGCAAAGGAGAAAAGCCCAGTGAGGTTATTCGATGCAAACAGGGTGACTGCTGGGGGGTGGGGGACAAGTCTGTGGGACCCCTGAAGGAAGCACAACGATTAGGCATGGGCTCCTGTCCCCTACTTAAAGGCTGCACAGAATATCAACCTCCCTCCTTCCTTTGCTGGGCTTGAAGGTCCTGAGGCAGGAAACAGAAAAGTGTTGGCAAGACTTAGAGTGAAGTGAGAAACTGGAAACCTGAGTTTGGGTTGAAATCAGTGGTAGACCACAAGGGTCTGATGCAGGGCACCAGAGGCATCTGCCACAAAACCTATAAGATAGCAACTTTATATCTCTAACAGATTACACAAGATGGTGGCGCTGTGCCCACCCCCACCTCACCCCCACAAACACAGAAAGGCACTGTGGAAAGCTCCAGTCAGGTTTCCATGGTTGCCAATCTCTTCATCACAATTGTACTTTAATGTTCACCATAATAAGGTCCTGTTCTCCTGCAATTAAATAAAATAAGGGCTCTAGCACCTACCTACACATGAGTGTTCCTTACAGAATCAGAAATATCCTTGTAAAAAATTAAGATCCCTGAGCCCAGTGAATCAGAATTTCTGGGATTAGATCCAGAATTTCTACAATCTGTTTTTAACCTTTGGATTTAACTTGGAAGGCACTGAAGGTCATGTGTTAGATCTGCTTTAAGAATGTCAGTGGGGTTCTGGATTTGGGCTGAAGGGTGAGGTGGAACGGTCCAACAGAAAGCCCTGCAGGTAGCCTGCACTGAAGCATCTATTCTAACAGGGGGTTAAAGACAAACCCATTTTCAGGACACCTGGGTGGCTCAATCATTAAGCGTCTGCATTTGGCTCAGGTCATGATCCCAGGGTCCTGGGCTCCAGCCCCACATCAGGCTCCCCACTCAGTGGGAAGCCTGCTTCTCCCTCTCCCACTGCCCCTGCTTGTATTCTCTCTCTCTGTCAAATAAAATCTTAAAAAAGAAAAAAAAAAAAAGACCCATTTACTTGTTATTTTTTCCTTAAAGCACAAAAAAAGTCAATGACCTTTTTATTGTCAAATGTCCTCTTTAACTCCAACTCACCAGTTTGACATTGCTTTTTCCCAGCTCTCTTCTCTTCTTCCCCAGCCTTCAACGTCCATGTTCCTCAGAGTTCCTTCTTTTTCTAGACCATTATTACTCAGGCTACATATGAAAGTGCTGTCTTGTAGTTCTAACCACCACATACTGATGACTCACCAGTGGTGTGATCTCTCAAACTTTACATCCTATTGCCTGCCTCACAGACATAGCTGGATGTCAGAAAGAATCTCAAAAATCAACAGAACTAGTTAATGAAAGCATCAAGTACCTAAAAAGCCAGAAGGCTGGGTCACTTAAAGATTCCTCCCCTGACCTATATTTAATCACAAAGTCACTAAAATGCTCCCTCTCTCAAGAAATAAAAGTCTCAAATACACTACCTAATCCTACACCTAAAGGAGGTGGAGAAAGAACACCAAATAAAGCCTAAACCCAGCAGGAGAAGAGAAGTAATAAAGATCAGAGCAGAAATCAATGAAACAGAAACCAAAAGAACAGTAGAACAGATCAACGAAACTAGGAGCTCATTCATTTAAAGAGTTATTAAGATTGATAAACCCCTAGCCAGCTTATCAAAAAGAAAAGAGAAAGGACCCAAATTAATAAAATCATGAACAAAAGAGGAGAGATCACAACCAACATCAAAGAAATACAAACATTCTAAGAACATATATTATGAACAACTATATGCCAGCAAATTAGACAATCTGGAAGAAATAGATGTCTTCCTAGAGACCTATAAACTACCAAAACTGAACCAGGAAGAAATAGAAAACCTGAACAGACCCATAACCAGGAAGGAAATTGAAGCACTAATCAAAAATCTCCCAACAAACAAGAGTCCAGGGCCAGATGGCTTCCCAGAGGAATTCTACTAAACATTTAAAGAATAATTAATATCAATCTTCCTGGAACTGTTCCAAAAAACAGAAATGGAAGGAAAGCTTCCAAACTCATTTTATGAGGCCATCATTACCTTGATCCCGAGAACAAAGACCCAATCAAAAAGGAGAATTACAGACCAAAAACCCTGATGAACATGGATGCAAAAATTCTCACCAAAATACTAGCCAATAAGATCCAACAGTACATTAAAAGAATTATTCACCATGACCAAGTGGGATTTATTCCTGGGCTACAAGGTTGGTTCAATATCCACAAATCACTCTATGTGGTACGATACATTAATAAAAGAAAGAACAAGAACCATATGATCTCAACATATGCAGAAAAAGCATTTGACAGTGTACAGTATCCCTTCTTGATCAAAACTCTTCAAAGAATAGGGATAGATGGAACATACCTCAATATCATAAAAGCCATGTGGGAAAAGCCTACAGCAAATATCATTCTCAATGGGGAAAAACTCAGAGCTTTTCCCCTAAGGTGAGGAACACGGCAGGGATTTCCACTATCACCACTGCTATTCAACTGAGTACTAGAAGTCCTATCCTCAGCAATCAGACAACAACAACAACAAAAAATAAAAGGCAACCGAATCAGCAAAGAAGAAGTAAACCCTCACTCTTTGCAGATATGATACTTTATGTGGAAAACCCAAAAGACTCCACCCCAAAACTTCTAGAACTCATACAGGAATTCAGTAAAGTGTCAGGATATAAAATCAATGCACAGAAACCAGTTGCATTTCTATACACCAACAACAAGACAGAAGAAAAGAGAAATTAAGGAGTCAATCCCATTAAAAATTGCACCCAAAACCATAAGATACCTAGGAATAAATCTATCCAAAGAGGCAAAGAATCTGTACTCAGAAAACTACAGAATACTCACGAAAGAAATTGAGGAAGATGCAGAAAAACATTCCATGCTCATGGATTAGAAGAACAAATATTGTGAAAATGTCCATGCCACCTAGTATGATCTACACATTTAATGCAATCCCTATCAAAATACCATCAACTTTTTTCACAGAAATGGAACAAATAATCCTAAAATCTGTATGGAACCAGAAAATACCCCGAATAGCCAGAAGAATGTTGAAAAAGAAAACCAGGGGCGCCTGGGTGGCTCAGTTGTTAACCATCTGTCTTCGGCTCGGGTCATGATCCTAGGGTCCTGGGATCGAGGCACACATCGGGCTCCCTGCTTGATGGGAAGCCTGCTTCTCCCTCTCCCATTCCCCCTGCTGTGTTCCCTCTCTCACTGTGTCTATCTCTGTCAAATAAATAAATAAAATCTTTAAAAAGAAAAAGAAAAAAGAAAAAAAAAGAAAAAGAAAACCAAAGTTGGCGGCATCACAATTCTAGACTTCAAGCTCTATTACAAAGCTGTAATCATCAAGACAGTATGGTACAGGCACAAAAACAGACACATAGATCAATGGAACAGAACAGAGAGCCCAGAAATGGACCCTGAACTCTATGGTCAACTAATCTTCGACAAAGCAGGGAAGAATGTCCAATGGAAAAAAGACAGTCTCTTCAACGAATGGTGTTGGAAAAATTGGGACAGCCACATGCAGAAGAATGAAACTGGATCATTTCCTTACACCACACACAAAAATAGACTCAGAATGGATGAAAGACCTCAATGGGAGACAGAAATCCATCAAAATCCTTGAGGAGAACACAGGCAGCAACCTCTTCAATCTCAGCCACAGCAACTTCTGCCTAGAAACATCACCAAAGGCAAGGGAAACAAGGGCAAAAATGAACTACTGGGCCTTCATCAAGATCAAAGGCTTTTGCACAGCAAAGGAAACAGTCAACAAAACCAAAAGACAACTTACAGAAAGGGAGAAGATATTTGCAAATGACTTATCAGATAAAGGGCTAGTACCCAAAATCAATAAAGAATTTACCAAACCCAACACCCAAAGAACAAATAATCCAATCAAGAAATGGGCAGAAGACACGAACAGAGATTTCTCCAAAGAAGACATCCAAACAGCCAACAGACACATGAAAAAGTGCTCAATATCACTTGGCATCAGGGAAATATAAATCAAAACCTCAATGAGATACCACTTCACGCCAGTCAGAATGGCTAAAATTAACAAGTCGGGAAATGATAGATGTTGGTGAGGATGTGGAGAAAGGGGAACCCTCCTACACTGGTGGAAATGCAAGCTGGATAAGCCACTCTGGAAAATAGTATGGAGGTTTCTCAAAAAGTTGAAAATGGAGCTATCCTATAACCCAGCAACTGCACTACTGGGTATTGACCACAAGGAAACAAGGATAGTGATCCAAAGGGGCACGTGCAACTGAATGTTTATAGTAGCAATGTCCACAGTAGGCAAACTATGGAAAGAACCTAGATGTCCATCAACAGATGAAAGGATAAAGACGATTGGTATATATATACAATGGAATACTACGCAGCCATCAAAAGAAAAGAAATCTTGCCATTTGCAATGATGTGGATGGAACTAGAGGGTATTATGCTAAGCAAAATAAGTCGATCAGAGAAAGAAATTACCATAAGATGTCATTGAGAAAAAAGAGGATCATAAGCGAAGGGAGGGAAAAGTAAGACAAAAGCAAAGAGGGAGACCAACCCTAAGGGACTCTTAAGCTCACGAAACAAACAGGGCTGGTGGAGGGCAGAGGGTGGAAAGGATGGGTGATGAACATTGGGGAGGGTTATGTGCTATGGTGAGTGGTGTGAATTGTATAAGATTGATGAACCACAGACCTATATCCCTGAAACAAGTAATACATTATACATTAATTTAAAAAAAAAAACACTGTTACAGCCTCAAATAAATAAATAAATAAATAAATTTTAAAAATGCTCCCTCTTCTTCATTTCTGGCACAAGTGCCCTAGTTTAAGCAGCCATCTTATCTCTGCTACATGATCATTACCTATAAGAAAGCCCAACCTCTTTATTGATGGAACGCAAAGCGGAGCCACCCAGGCCACCTATCAGCTTCGTTCCTGCTTTGCCCTACCGTACTTCACAATTTGGGAGATTATGCACAGAACTACTACTGTAGGACCCAGCAGTAGATGAAGGCTAATCACAGCATTTAAGATGCAAATTTTAAAGCAACCAGAACAATAAAACTAACATAACAGCTTCAACATTGTTTCCATACCAACCACCACCCATTTCCTACTATCTATTGATTATGAGAAATTTACTGAACAGTCTGGGCTGGATATTACTTGTCCGATTATGAGTAAGACATAGTCGCTGCCCTTAAGAAAACAGAAAAGTCAATAAACAATTACAACAGAATGTGATGTGTGTCATAAAGGGAGTGCTGGTGCTCAGAGCGCCCATGCAAGGGGGTGGGGAGGACAACACACAGAAGGAAGGGGTGTAGGAAGGGACGAGATGGAACCACCAGCACCAAGCTTAGGCTTAAGGGTACAGAAATAAATAGGTCAGTGAATCCCTGATTTTCAAGCTAAGCCCTAACGGAAGATACACAAAGTCCTAAGAGGTTCAAAAGTAGATGATGCTTTTAGGAAACTGAGGTAAGTGAGAAATAGTCTAGCTAAGGTGCTCTGAGCAGAGAGACAACAAGTAAATGGATTAATAAGCACAACAGACAGGAATTTTAGCTGCTGATTTTAGGTGGAGGTTGAGGGAGAGGTGTCAAGGAGGGGTCCTCAGCTTATGGCTTCAGCAACTGGATGAAGAGTGGCACCTTTCAGTCAGATAGTGGAAAAGGTGGCTAAGCAGATTTGGAGCAGAGGAAGAGAGGTAAGTTTGGTTTTAAAAAGTGTTGCCTGCAAGACAGGTATCTAGTAGACAGACTGACACAGGTCTGGCCAAGAAAAACTGAAGAAGATCCCTGGTGTCCCCCCTATAAGAACTACAGTGGGTGAGTAGGGCAGAGTCAGAAGTTCATGGTGAAGTAGTGACTGAAGGGTGATAAAATGAACCTTAGCAACTCCTTCACAAAGTGTGGCTGTGAAGGAGAAAGTCTTTGTATGTTACCTGTCACCTTAATTCTTTTCAGGAATAAGGTGAGATATAACAATGAATCAATTAAAACTTGAACAACTTTCCTCCACTGAAGGCCAAAATCATTTTCAAATAATTCCAGTATTCCTTTTAGACTCTAACTTCTGTTTTCAGCTTTAAAAAGCTGGAAAAACTCTCACCTTTAAACAAAGTATTCAATCCCAAAATGGAACCATGGAAGAGAATTTAACTTTGCTTAGGAAAAAAAAGTGCTTGGATAAATCCCCAAATTGAAAGAATCATACTAACTTTGGTCTATGGGGGGATAAACTTGATCAATGACAATGGCAACACAGGGTCAGAATAGAAGAAAGGATGAGATTTCTTCTAGTGCTAATAATAGGCTTAGTGCTAACAGGAAGCCTAAAAATCAAAAGCAGATGCCTGTTTTCTGACTTGTCACTCTTAGTCTATAGCTTTGCCTATCAAAACAGGTTAGAAGATAAGTTATTTCCTGTTTCCTTCTGCTTCATTAAAGGTACAGGAATGCACTCCAAAAAGGAGTCAACTTTTATTAGAATAGCAATGGGGGTGGGTGCCTGGGTGGCTCAGTCCATTAAGCATTTGGCTCAGGTCATGATCTAAGGGTTGTGAGATTAAGCCCCACGTCGTGCTCCATGCTTAGCACGCATCTGCTTGAGATTCTCTCCCTTTCCTTCTCCCTCTGCCCCTGTCTCCACACACCCACGTGTTCTCTCTCTCCCTCCCTCCCTCTCAAATAAAACCTTATATATATAAAAAAAAAAAAGAATAGTAACAGCCACTCTTCCTTTACAAAAGGCCAGAGGAGGGGCACCTGGCTGACTCAGTCGGTAGAGCATGCAACTCTTGATCTCAGGGTCATGAGTTCAAGCCCCACCTTGGGTATGGAACCTACTTTAAAAGGCCAGAGGAATTAAAATAGACTGGTCCTCTAGTCTGTTTGGAAATAGACTAATGGAAAAGACCAATCCCATGATACAGTTAGAGGGAATAAAAATATACAGTAAGTAAATCCACTGTTTCTTTAATAATGTAAAATCTTCCAGAGAGGGGTGCTTAGGTGGCTCAGATAGTAAAGCATCTGCCTTTGGCTCAGGTCAGGATCTCCAGGTCCTAGGCTGGAGCTCAGGACTGAGCCCCCAATGGAGCTCCCTGCTTAGCAGGGAGTCTGCTTCTCCCTCTCCCTCGGCCTCTCCCCGCCACTCCTGCTTTCTCTCTCAGATGAATAAATAAAGTCTTTAAAAAAAATCCTCAGAGAACATCTTAAAACCAAGTTCTTTTTATGATTAGCAAATCCACCAGAATACTGCATATACACATAATGAAATTTTTGTTTTTGCAAATGAAGCAATAAAGCTATTATAATGATTTTTGAAGCCCCACAGCTAGATAGTGGCAGAATTAGGATGAGAATTAGGTAAGAGTCTCCTGCATCTATTTTCCTTGCTACAAAAACAAACAAAAAATATCAAAAACCTAGGTCCAATTATGACCCAAATAAAATTAAATAATTCTCACAACATCTATTCAAAGAGCTTTTTATCTTTCAAATTGGGTCAGTTTTTCTTCAGTGCCATGTAAAACCTCTACACAGAACTGTGATGAATTAAAGCAGACATACCATATCACATAAGAAGCCATATAATCTAAAAGTATGTAGAAATGACTTCCATGGCTATTAAAGTAGAAAAAGTGCCAAGACCAGAAGGGTGTGAATACAGGTGGAGGCATAAGAAAGGACTTCCCCTCATAAACCTCTAATCACTAACAGAACGCATCCAACTCCCACTGAGTGCCTTAACCAAAAAAAAAAAAAACAAAAACAAAACAAAAACAACCTGAACAAACTAAGCTGGAAGAGATGGTAATTCTCACACTGAGCTCCAAAATATTGGGGGTGGGGGGCTAACATTCTGGGGGGGAGGGAATTCACTCCTTTTTTTCCAAGGAACATCTCATGGGATCTTTGAACTTTGCCTGGGGAGGGCTGGATGGTTAATAGTCCACAATTTAATGGAAAAAGTCCTTTATTGTCTGTTAGAAGATAGCGAGCAATACAGAGATTAGCCTTTGGAAACACGTGCATAGTTTTCCAGAACTCACTGCTCACAGCTTTCATCATTCTTAGAATTCACTATTCTCTCCCGGCCCCCCACTCCCCAGTTTGGAAGCCAGTTGAATTTCTGATGGAGTTTCCTTACAATAGGGTGGCTGGGCAGGGGGTAGCCAGACCTTCGCCCTGCTGCCTGGAGCTCCGGGGGTAGGAACAGAAACAAAGTTTAAAGCTGAGGTTGCCCCTATGTCCTGGATGCAACAACCTGGAAAATCATGTTAATCAAGGAAACAAAAATCTCTCTAAACTCTGCTACTGCACCCCGCCCCTCCCCCCAAAAATCAAATGAACAAAAATAAGATGCTCAAGCCACAGCTCTAAGGATGATGGACCCTTGTCCATTCCACAATGTTGTTGCTGTCATCAGGAGTCCTCAATCAACCCTGGACTCCGTCATCACCTGCGGCCCAAGGGAACAGGACCTCTTGCCGGGTCCCCCCATCCCTGCTTGGTGTGGGTTCCAGTGATATCCCTGGGGAGTGGCAAGGGGTTGAAGTATTCAGTGAGAAGGAACAGGAAATACAGCACATACATGCTTCATGGTTATTTAATATAGATTGTGTATCATGATTAAAGACCAAACAAAGCTAACTTCTCAAGGGGGTGCCTGGGTGGCTCAGTCAGTTAAGCATCTGCCTTCAGCTCAGGTCATGTCAGGGTCCTGGGATGGAGCCCCAGCATCAGCATCAGCATCCGGCTCCCTACTCAGTAGGGAGTCTGCTTCTCCCTCTCACCCTTCTCCCTGCTTGTGTATTCTCTGTCTCAAAAAAATAAATGAAATTAAAAAAAAAAAAAAA
>LNAC01001518.1:294038-304732 GCA_002007465.1 Ailurus styani | reverse complement strand
CTCAGTCGGTAGAGCATGCAACTCTTGATCTCAGGGTCATGAGTTCAAGCCCCACCTTGGGTATGGAACCTACTTTAAAAGGCCAGAGGAATTAAAATAGACTGGTCCTCTAGTCTGTTTGGAAATAGACTAATGGAAAAGACCAATCCCATGATACAGTTAGAGGGAATAAAAATATACAGTAAGTAAATCCACTGTTTCTTTAATAATGTAAAATCTTCCAGAGAGGGGTGCTTAGGTGGCTCAGATAGTAAAGCATCTGCCTTTGGCTCAGGTCAGGATCTCCAGGTCCTAGGCTGGAGCTCAGGACTGAGCCCCCAATGGAGCTCCCTGCTTAGCAGGGAGTCTGCTTCTCCCTCTCCCTCGGCCTCTCCCCGCCACTCCTGCTTTCTCTCTCAGATGAATAAATAAAGTCTTTAAAAAAAATCCTCAGAGAACATCTTAAAACCAAATTCTTTTTATGATTAGCAAATCCACCAGAATACTGCATATACACATAATGAAATTTTTGTTTTTGCAAATGAAGCAATAAAGCTATTATAATGATTTTTGAAGCCCCACAGCTAGATAGTGGCAGAATTAGGATGAGAATTAGGTAAGAGTCTCCTGCATCTATTTTCCTTGCTACAAAAACAAACAAAAAATATCAAAAACCTAGGTCCAATTATGACCCAAATAAAATTAAATAATTCTCACAACATCTATTCAAAGAGCTTTTTATCTTTCAAATTGGGTCAGTTTTTCTTCAGTGCCATGTAAAACCTCTACACAGAACTGTGATGAATTAAAGCAGACATACCATATCACATAAGAAGCCATATAATCTAAAAGTATGTAGAAATGACTTCCATGGCTATTAAAGTAGAAAAAGTGCCAAGACCAGAAGGGTGTGAATACAGGTGGAGGCATAAGAAAGGACTTCCCCTCATAAACCTCTAATCACTAACAGAACGCATCCAACTCCCACTGAGTGCCTTAACCAAAAAAAAAAAAAACAAAAACAAAACAAAAACAACCTGAACAAACTAAGCTGGAAGAGATGGTAATTCTCACACTGAGCTCCAAAATATTGGGGGTGGGGGGCTAACATTCTGGGGGGGAGGGAATTCACTCCTTTTTTTCCAAGGAACATCTCATGGGATCTTTGAACTTTGCCTGGGGAGGGCTGGATGGTTAATAGTCCACAATTTAATGGAAAAAGTCCTTTATTGTCTGTTAGAAGATAGCGAGCAATACAGAGATTAGCCTTTGGAAACACGTGCATAGTTTTCCAGAACTCACTGCTCACAGCTTTCATCATTCTTAGAATTCACTATTCTCTCCCGGCCCCCCACTCCCCAGTTTGGAAGCCAGTTGAATTTCTGATGGAGTTTCCTTACAATAGGGTGGCTGGGCAGGGGGTAGCCAGACCTTCGCCCTGCTGCCTGGAGCTCCGGGGGTAGGAACAGAAACAAAGTTTAAAGCTGAGGTTGCCCCTATGTCCTGGATGCAACAACCTGGAAAATCATGTTAATCAAGGAAACAAAAATCTCTCTAAACTCTGCTACTGCACCCCGCCCCTCCCCCCAAAAATCAAATGAACAAAAATAAGATGCTCAAGCCACAGCTCTAAGGATGATGGACCCTTGTCCATTCCACAATGTTGTTGCTGTCATCAGGAGTCCTCAATCAACCCTGGACTCCGTCATCACCTGCGGCCCAAGGGAACAGGACCTCTTGCCGGGTCCCCCCATCCCTGCTTGGTGTGGGTTCCAGTGATATCCCTGGGGAGTGGCAAGGGGTTGAAGTATTCAGTGAGAAGGAACAGGAAATACAGCACATACATGCTTCATGGTTATTTAATATAGATTGTGTATCATGATTAAAGACCAAACAAAGCTAACTTCTCAAGGGGGTGCCTGGGTGGCTCAGTCAGTTAAGCATCTGCCTTCAGCTCAGGTCATGTCAGGGTCCTGGGATGGAGCCCCAGCATCAGCATCAGCATCCGGCTCCCTACTCAGTAGGGAGTCTGCTTCTCCCTCTCACCCTTCTCCCTGCTTGTGTATTCTCTGTCTCAAAAAAATAAATGAAATTAAAAAAAAAAAAAAAAGCTAACTTCCCTAAAACAAAAGTGTATGATAAACCTGATGGGACAATAAAGTATCTAAAACATACCAAAAAGGAGTATTACAAGTTGGGAAGGGTAGCCACTACTTTGCTCTTCTATTGTGATCACAACAGAAGCAATACCTAACAGTTTTACAGTATTGCAAAATACTGAGTGAACAGTTTACATGGATCCTCCTTACCCCCTTTTTTCTTGGAGTAGACAGGAAGGGGGAGAGGAGGCTAGAGGAAAGAATGCTTGCTCAGGCAATTCTGAATTATTAAGTAACAGTTGGGGATAGAGACAAACTGAAATATTATGTCTTGTTAAGCTTACCATGTTTATATTAATCCAGTCAACAGTTTACAAAGTTATTTCCTATTGTTCCTGTGACATAAATGCCAAACACCTAACTCTGGCATATCATAATTCGTTGTTACTTGAACTGATGAGAAATCTACAATTTCGTAGCTCCCACTAGAATGAACACCAAAATCCAATGAAACCCAATAAAAAGTTTAGTCCTCCCCCAAATCACTGATCATATACTGAAACGTACATTATCAAGAAAATTTCACCTCCACAGATTTTCAGATATTTAGCTTTCCTGTTAAAACCTTCTTATTTTTCCTATTCTAATATTCCTTAAGGAAAACAGAGGGAAAGAAAATCTCTACCCTCTCACATAGCAAAATTTTATTCCTTGAGCGTCCTGATGCTTTTATTTTACTTTGAAACCAGTCATTCTTCCATATATATATTTTATATAAACTTAACATATTTTTAAGGCAATACTTTCTCTGAAAGTAATTCAGTACTTTCAAAGAACTGATCAGAGTTTTAACATATACCCTCTATGACCAAATATAACTTGGACATAAAGACATCATCTCTCCTAGGAAATAAATTTTAAAGATTTAAGGCCAAACAGAAACACAGTTCGACAATCCAAGAGGTGCCAAATAACATTTGATATGAAAAATCAGAGAATAGCACAAAATCTGGAGTGTATATGCAACACCACACCACAAGTCTACCAACATACATATACCCTGTGTAGGGCCTTGATCTTGAGCAAAGCACCGTAACAGCCAGCGGGGCACAGGCTGGCCCATTATGGGTAAGTGAATTAAAAATGGCTTATCCCTCAGGAAAGAAAAAGAAGAGGCAAAAAAGTAAAAATTCAGAGTAACAAACATTAATGCACCAAGCGAAACTGCGGTATCAATGCAGACAAAAGATCTGGCAAGTTAAGGCTTCTATCAGCAATCCTGGGTGGGGCTGGAACGGGTGGGAGAATTACTTCAGAAACAGGGCCTGTGGTATTTACCAAAGAAATAAAGCCTAAGCCACAGTCCTGTGCCCAGCTGTTTAGTAATTACTCTTCTTTCTATCACGTTCCCCTAGGATCTGCTGAACCCAGACTGAAGTGGCAGTGTATGCACTGGCTGTTCAAAGTATACTTTGCAAAGAAATGAGGCTTATGGTCAAAAGAAAACTGAAAAAGTTGCTGTTCTAGGGCCTGTTTTCTGACCTTACCAAAGCCAAGTTAAATCCTGGTGCTAAAAACAAGGATTCCCCAGTGTGAGAAATCTACACTACACTACACACGCACACACACACACTACACAAACACACATGCACAAATCATTAGGCACCAAGAGCCCAAACTGTCTTATTATTGGACAAAAATCACATACTGGAGTTTATGTACTTGTCTTAAATCTCATATAAGACTATTCCTGAGTACACAGAGGATCTGTCTTCGCCTTTATATTCCCATGGCCTTCCAATGCTGCAGAATTTGACTAAGCCTGGAATTGCTAAAGCCAAACAGGAAAGACGGTGGTTTACAAACAAGGTATATAGAACTCTCAATTACAGGGTAAACTTTGGGCCTTCAGGACCAGCATTACATAAATCCAGAATCTGACAAGTCAAGAGGGTTAAAAGAGCTCTTGTAAGTCCTAGCCTCTGAATTCCTGGAAGTATGTATTTACTTAACATGGCTGTAATCATATTATACGTAAAATGTTATACTTTTCATCACAAGGATTTTCCATGTTACTACATGGTCTGGAAATCCATCAACTTGNTACAAGTAGGCAGAGAGGCAGGCAGAGACAGGGAGAGGAGGAAGCAGGCTCCCTGCTGAGCAGAGAGCCTGATGCGGGCCTCGATCCCAGGATGCTGAGATCATGACCTGAGCTGAAAGCAGAGGCTTTAACCCACTGAGCCACCCAGGCGCCCATATACTTTTCATCACAAGGATTTTCCATGTTACTACATGGTCTGGAAATCCATCAACTTGAAATGTGCAAGTGTCAGAATTTAATAAACGATTCCACCCAACCCTGGAGGTTATAATGTGAACTTCATGGATGTACTCGCTTATGCACAGACGATTCCCCAAAGTGGAATCCCTGAGTCAGAGTGTGACTATTTTTATGACTGGGTATACCTTGCCCAACCACTCTCCAGTAGAGCTAATTTACACTGCCACTACCAAGAAAATCATGCCAGTTTTATGGGCAAAAGTTTTGTTGTTTAAAGTGCAAGAAAGCAATGTAGACCTAAAGATAAAAGACACAAATAAGTGAGATGAGAATAATCTGTTTTCACTTCTACAATAATAACAGCTCTAACAGCTCTAAAATGTTTACTGTGCCAGACACTGTTCAAAGTTCACAATCCCCCTAAAAACCTAGCAAGTGCACACTTTTATTATCTCTCATTGTAGATGAAAAAAGTAAAGCAGAAGGAGGTTAAGAAACTTGCTGCAGCAAGCACATCAAGAAGTCCGAATGTTCAGTCAGGAGTCAAAGTATGCTCTTACCTACCATGTTATGAAATGAGGAGGGAGAGCAAATGAGGAACACATGGATGGGGTACTAAGTATCAGTAAGCTTATTCTCAATGTCATAAATGAAGACTGAAGTCTGTGAGAGGAAAAAGAATTTGGGTTATGGGTTCAGTTTTGGATTCTTAAATTTGATAACCTACTTAAAATTAATCTATTCATTTATTAAAATACTTAACTCCCCTTTAAGTGTAAGAGTAGACCTCGGGGCTTCAGCATGAAAACAACTGACAAAATTCCTGACCTCCTGGCAAACTTGAGAAACATACATGGATCCCTTAGCCCTTCATTAATTTGCAAATTTAAAATCTGCATAATAAAGGCAGACATCACTAGGAGCACTCAAATTTTATTTTTGGCAAAGAGAAACTCCAAAAAGTGAATACGAATACAATAGTCTGGAACAGAGGCCTGAATACAGATGATAATATCAGAGAATAAGGCTGAGTTGGAATGACTGTACAGAAAACACACAGAACACATACAGATACTACTCTGGTATTGATTTATAATATACTTATTTATAAAAATTAGTTCCAACAAATGAAAAATGGTAGAGAATAGAAGATTTAACATTAAAATAGTCATAGGCAAATGGGAAACTAAAATGATCAAGAATAAGGCCAAGAGAATAGGAATATTAATATCTATTATATTTAGATTTCATAGGTCCTATCAGCTCTTTCCAGTACTAGATTATGTGAAGCTATATACAACATCTCGCCATTACCCCAAAAATGCATTGGGGCAAAAAGAAATAGTAACCTTGTTGTACTTTTTATTGACATTCAACTACTACCCCTCATCATGAGTGTGTCAGTTTGCTTGAGCTGTGATACAAAAGCCACAGACTACATGGCTTAAACAACAGAAAAGTTACTTTTCATAGTTCTGGAGGCTAAAAGTCCAAGATCAAGGTGACAGTGGGTTTTGGGTTTTTTGTTTGCCCCCCCCCCCAGGCCTTTCTCCTTGGCTTGTTGGCTTGCAGATGGCTATCTCTTCACTGTGTCCTCACAGGATCTTTCCTCTGGGTACACATACCTTTGGTGTCTCTTATGTTCAAAATTCCTCTTTTTTTCTAAAGACACAGGTTAAATTAGATGAGGGCCCGACCTGTCTACCTTCTTTTAACTTAATACTTACAAAAAAAAAAAAAATGGGGTCCACACACACAGTGAGGAGCCCACCAGCAGGCTTGAACTCACAACCCTGAGATCAAGACCTGAGCTGAGATCAAAAATCGGACATTCAACCGACTGAGACACCCAGGCGCCCCCTTAATCACCTCTTTAAAAGCACTCTCTCCTGGGGCACCTGGGTGGCTCAGTTGGTTAAGCTTCTGCTTTCATTCAGCTCAGGTCATGATCCCAGGGTCCTGGGATCAAGCCCCGCATCGCTTGGGGGGAGCCTTCTTCTCCTTCTGCCCCTCCCCTGCTTGTGCTTTCTCTCTCTTTCTCTCTCTCTCAAATAAATAAGATCTTTTAAACACACACACACACACACACACACACACACACACACACACACACATATATATATACAGAGCCCTCTCTCAAAATTCAGTCACATTCCCAGATACTGGGGATTAGCACTTAAACATGTGAAAAGGGAGCAGCCAGCAATTCAGCCCATTAACAATTCGGTAAATGTAAGAAACTCAGGGGTTAAGGCTTGATCTTTTAAGATCACATAAAAGAAAAATAACAAGTAAACTATTCTGATCTGATCTCCATACAGTCCAAGTTTTTTAAGAGTACACTTCGAATCATTCAAGAATATTCACTGCTCCAATAATTAACTTCTGGACAATCATGTTTCCGCAAAAGATGTCTGGAAGGGAAAAAAATGTTACCACTCTTATTAATTAAAATCTCATTTGTACAAAATACAGTGGTTATTAATCTTTTCTGCAGGCATTATAAGCCCTTTAAAATTCTGATGAAAGCAAATGGATCCTCCCGGAAGAAAGGGCACATATCTACGAAGTCTGGCACGATTGCTGTTTCAGGAGATTCACAAACCACCTCCCTAAAGCTCAGCAGGGTCCAGGGACTCAGGTTAGAGAGCACAGACCTAAAGGACCACTTATTTATTTAAATTAAAAACTAAGTCTGGGGCGCCTCGTGGCTCAGCTGGTTAAGCATCTGCCTTTGGCTCAGGTCTTGATCACAGGGTCCTGGGACTGAGTCCCATGTCAGGCTCTCTGCTCAGCAGGGAGTCTGTTTCTCCCTCTCCCTCTGCCTGCTGCTCCCCCTACTTGTGCTGTCTCTCACCTTCTTTTATTCTTTTTTTTCTCTCTCTCAAATAAACTAAATCTATCCAAAAATTGGCCAAAATACTTGAAATTGAGATTATCTTGAAAAATAGGGGATAGACAATAACCATGTTTATGTTTAGCTACCTACCGAAGGGCTGGAAATAACTAATGATCAACCAAATTATATCGGAATAAATTTTAATCCTATTAGCCAACACTACAGGTGGGCAGAGGGGAAAAGAAAGAAACATTACTTCAGAAAATCTAAACTAAGAAAACCTATTGCAAGTGAGCACAAAATCTTAGAATAAAAAGAGAAAATAACAATAGGTAGCAATCACTAGCAAGTTTCTTGTTCACTAAAAGAAGGTCCATTATTTTCTACATCCCAAACTCACAGTCAAAGATAACGTCAGGTTGTGAAATTTCAAAACCTGGCTTGTCTTTTACTCCCTCTGTGCAAAGGTACTCTCTGACTTCCCTCAGACAGCAGCTTTGGATATGTTCAGACAATTAAGCAAAAGAGAAACTTAGGTAGAATTCACTATTCCACCTGGGGAAATAATTTTGTTTAATTATTTTACTAAGATGTAAACCCCCAAGGACAGGGACCCCTCTCTGTCTGATTTACCACTGTTGCCTCTGGAGCCTCACTCAAAAATTGTTGAATTTGAATGGATGCTGTATTCTAGAGGAGACAGCCTGAATCTGGAAAATGGGGTGAGAATGTAACGTCCATCTCTACTGTACAAGCACCTCAACTGGATCACTATAGCTTTGTGTTGGATCCAACATGGTATTAGTGGCAAGATGGAGCCCCAGAAAACGAAGTTGTTATCCATTAAAGAGATTTATTATACCATTATTTTCTAAAGAGATGCCCAAAAAATAATTTGCTGAAGCTCCAGCTGGCAGCAAACTGCTGAAAAACTTACATTTTATTTCCTGATCTATTACTTTAATTTCCCTTCTACATCCATTTACATGATCAAAAGTCCAAGTTCATCTGTAAAGCGAGCTCACAAAATCCCCCAAGGAAAAGTGAAAATCAAGTTTATTCCAGGATGTATCTGAAGAATAAATTCAACAACTTCTTCACTCTGGGTAGTAAGAGAGAAGTCAGCTTGCCTCAAAAGCACTGAGCTTGAACAAGATCTGAGGAGAATAAAGAAGAAAGGCAATAAAATGTATGAGGGGAAGAAGTTAATTATCTGGTCACTTTCTGATTTATCGAAGAAAACCTCCTCTGTTAACCTCAGCAGATATTCTTATGGGCGTCATTGATCTGGTAAAACCAGTAGGCCTTCAACTACTTTCTAGTCGGTGAGCTTTAGATGCTTGCTTTAAATGAAATACCAATGAAGGGCGCCTGGGTGGCTCAGTGGGTTAAAGCCTCTGCCTTCAGCTCAGGTCATGATGTCAGGGTCCTGGGCTCTCTGCTCAGCAGGGAGCCTGCTTCCTCCTATCTCTCTGCCTGCCTCTCTGCCTACTTGTGATCTGTCTCTCTGTGTCAAATAAATAAAATCTTTAAAAAAAAAAAACCAATGAAGTGACTATTTTTTTTCTAAACAAATTATTTCCAGAAACAAAAATATTATAATATTATAAATAGAGGACTATTTGAAAGGTCCTCAAAGACACCAGGTGGGCCGCAGACCCTTTGATAACACTCAAATATAAGTAACTGTTATGAAATGAGAAAGCTGAACAAAATCAGATTACCTCCCAAGCCTTCCTTCTAAAATTATACAAAAGAAAACTGCACAATTCAAAAACCAAGGTCTTTAATGAGTAATACCAGAGTTAATTGTACTAACCAGACATATTTTAGACTTTACTGCTCCTGATTCTAACTCAAGCCTAGGAATGATTTTTAGAAAATTAAGCACTTAAGCTCATTAAAAAAACTTACACAAACAGGTATGATTTTAAAACAGCAATTCATAGTATTAGATGGTAGGAAAGTATACACTAACTAGAATGCATATTTATCCCTCATAATTATCTCTAGCTGGGAAAAACTACCAGTGAGCACTGTAAGACAACTTCCTAACTAGATGAAACTCATGGGTCTGAAGTCCTTCTGTGGTAGTCAGCTATCCAATATAGTATATTGCACATCTCAACACCAAATCATGTACTGTATTTTAATCATTGCTACAAAGTCAGAAAAAATACTAAATCAAAATAAAATACACTTAAAGCCATTAAATGCTTTAAATTAAAATTTTATTTCCACATTGATTTTGATTCAAAATATATGGAAGGAATGACAGATGTTACCATTTTCCAAATTTTACTGAGTTAATGGATCTAGGCATTGATCATCAGTACCTGTTAACATCACAAACCCGGAACACAGCACATGTTCCTGATGGAGGAAAAGAAGACCTTTAAAAAAAATTCTAATCTGGTCAATCCTTTATAGAGTCAGTTACCAATTTACAGGAAACAAAGGAGACAGAAATAGGTTAATCATCTGAGGAATACAAAACAGTAAAACCTAGATTGTAGGGAAAAAGAACAAAATAAGGCTGGTTTCTTCAAGCAAACTCCAAGTTAAAAAGACTGAAAGACAAAAAAAAAAAAAGAAGAAAAAAAAAAGACTGAAAGACAGGAAGACAGAGAAGGAATATACAATAAAAGAAACTTAACAAGGGGCACCTGGCTGGCTCAGTCAGTAGAGCATGCAACTCTTGATCTCAGGGTTGTGACTCCAAGCCCTGTGTTGGGCATGGAGCCCACTTAAAAAAAACAAAACAAAACAAAGAAAAACCAAAACCAAAAAAAAAAACCAAACAAACCCTGATAACAGAAACTTAAAAAAACAACTAAATATATGGATGCTGAGACAAAAAGACATATTATAAAAATATATGCTTATGTATTTTTAAGTCCTCATCTCTTAGATATACATCTTAAAATCTTTTTAAATGACATGATAGGATAGTTGAGATTTCCTTCAAAACAATGTGAAACAGAAGAAATGGTTGGGAGTATAGACCAAACAAGACTGGTCATGAGATGATAAATTGTTAAAGCTGGGAATGGCTAAGTGCAGGTTTATGACTCTACTATTTCTGTATTTTTGTACATAACTGAGTTTTTCCATAATTACTGGTTTTTAAAAAGGAGAAATAATTGGAAGCATTTGGGAAAAAGTGGATGAACGAGCCTAGAAATGTTCATTATGCATAAACAGGGTGAAGCTGCATACAGTCTGATTTGGAGGAAACTGTGGAGTTCCTTCAGTGGTTCCTGGGTGAAACAGCCCCACAGGACTCATTTTACAACCCTGTCCACTAAGCCCCAGGTTATCTCCTTCCTGGTTCAGACATGGGCCAATATAAATTCTATTCCACACCAGTTACTGAAAACTGAACAGGAAATAAATCAGCAAGCAACAGAAAAGATAAAAATTAAAGCAGACAGACAAGAGTCAAAAAGAATTGAAAGACAACAGTGATCAAGACCACTCGATCCTCCCCCCC